>PISX010003716.1:0-132584 GCA_004024625.1 Mellivora capensis
GGCAGACATTTAATCAACTGAGCCACCTGGGGACCTTTTTTCTTGGGATATTTTAACACTTTTTTGCAACCAGTCATTTTAGGGTAAGTGATGAAATGTGAGCCTCCAATTTACAAATTGTTTTTCAAAATCCTAGCTTGTTAGTTTGAGGTGAAGGCAGATGAACAAGATTAGGGGAGTGATGGTGTATACCCTAATTAATAGTAACCCTCGGCACACATTGGGAAAAAAAAAAAAAAAAAAGGAGGAAATCCTAAGGAGAAGTGAAATTGAAAGCAATTAGCCGTTTTAGAGGATGTATATAAAGGGAAGTCAAGGTTGTGTTCTGTGGTAAGTACTTTGAAGAGAATTTGGCAGAATTTTGAGATGACCTTTACATACATGCTGAGCCAGCCATTCTACCCTAAGTTTATATCATGGTAAACTCCTATATGTTTGCACAGGGAGACCAATACAAAGATGCCTATGAAACATTGTTAATAATAGTGATATTGGAAAGACTTAAACATCCATGAAGAAATTAATACATAATGATATAGTAGGTCACTGAAATACTAGAACATCACTTTTTTTTTTTTTTTAAAGATTTTATTTATTTATTTGACAGACAGATCACAAGTAGGCAGAGAGACAGGCAGAGAGAGAGGAGGAAGCAGGCTCCCTGCTGAGCAGAGAGCCCG
The DNA here is from genome assembly GCA_004024625.1 of Mellivora capensis. Taxonomy (NCBI): domain Eukaryota; kingdom Metazoa; phylum Chordata; class Mammalia; order Carnivora; family Mustelidae; genus Mellivora; species Mellivora capensis. The sequence goes on from PISX010003716.1 coordinate 681, forward strand.
ATTTGGGACTCGATCCCAGGACCCTGAGATCATGACCTGAGCCAAAGGCAGAGGCTTAACCCACTGAGCCACCCAGGCGCCCCTAGAACATCACTTTAAATGAGTGAACTAGATCTACATGTATTAAATGGATAATTCTTGGGGAAAAGTTATTAAAAATTTTAAGCACATTGGAAAAGAATAAGTACGGTATGATTTTTCTGTAAATTTAAAATAGAAAAGAAAATTTGTACCGTTTATGGGTATAAAATTATAGAAAAATTATAAAAATATGTGTTAGAGTGATAGATACCTACTTCAGAAAAGTGATTTTGAAGAGGGAAGGAAATAAGATAGAAGGAGTGCTTCAATAGACTCTTTAATGTTTTGTTTCTTTAAGAAGATCTAAAGTAAATATGGCCTTGGTTTAATCTGGACAGTGGGTAAGGGGATATCTGTAATACTGTTCTCTTGTATGATTGTAAGTATTTCTTTTTTTTTTTTTTTAAGATTTTATTTATTTATTTGACAGAGATTACAAGTAGGCAAGAGAGGCAGGCAGGGAGAGAGAGGAGGAAGCAGGCTCCCTGCGGAGCAGAGAGCCCGATGTGGGGCTCGATCCCAGGACCCTGGGATCATGACCTGAGCTGAAAGCAGAGGCTTTAACCCACTGAGCCACCCAGGTGCCCTAAGTATTTCATTCATAAAAATGTCATAAAAATATGGGTCATCAGGTAGCTGTTTAAAGTAAAGATGCCACTTTAGTGTGATTAACTATAGCTCTAATATGCTGTAGTAAAGCCAGAATTGCTGATTCCAGGGTAAAAGTGCTTTTTCCTTTTATTTTGATGCTTATGCCAAAGCCATGAGCATTAGGCTTTAATAAATTCCTTTGTGCTAGTGACATATATGGATTATGTATTTAGGTTTGGTAACTCGTTAGTAGGACTGAGGATGAGAAATTTAAGCTAGGTAAGCTTAACAGAATGTGTTAAACACACTCCCTTCCCCATTGTTGAATTAGAGGTTGTTAGATGACATTACCTTAATTTGACATAATCATTTGTTTGTTTTCCAGCGCTTTATTCAGTATTTGGCTTCGAGAAACACGTTGTTTAACTTAAGCAATTTTTTGGATAAAAGTGGATTGCAAGGTAAAGACAACTTTTTCATTATAGAAAATCAACCCTGTATGATGAATACTGCAGAGTTGAACTCTGTCTTTTAGCTGTGGAGGAATCACATATTTTAGTGAAAGGTGTAAGGAAGAAAAAACTGCCTTTTAATGTGATGATTACATTGACTTTAGTACTTGACAGCTAGAACTCTAAGAAATAGAATTGGATAGTGGTTTCAGAGCATGGATTCTGGAATTGAACTGACTGGGTTTCAGTCCCATCTTTACTACTAACCAGCGGTGTGAACTTGAGCAACTTACTTAACCTCTCTGGGTCTGTAGAGTCAGGAATAACGATAGCACTTACTCTCTAGGGTTGTAAAGAGGCTTAACCTAGTTAATAAATGTAAAGTGCTTACAACAATGCCTGGCACACAGGAAACACTATATAAGTATGAGCTTTCATGGTTACTGTTGTTATTTTATTTTATGTTTTATTTTTAAAATGTAGCTGGAAATATTATATATTTTAGTAGCAAAGGTAAGTATGGTATGTTATTCGGATGAGTTGCTCACTGATGCTCACATCTGTTATTTATTCTACTTTTAATTCAATAACTTGAGATTGCTTTGTGCTCCATTCATGTTCTGTCTTACTGGGATCTGTTGTACTTAGCTCGAAAACTAGGCTGTTAACATTGTACAGGGTCAAGTCTAGGAATGACATCATAAGGGACATACCACATGACTTGGGAATATTCAGCAGTAGGGCTTAATCTGGGAAATGTCTTTGGAGAAGGGGAGGTTTTTTCCTGGGCTTTGAAAGATGGACAAGGATGTGGGTTGGCTTAAGCAAAGGTATATAGATGTACACAGATGTGAAAGAGTATGGGATATTTAAGATTTGTAGAGCAAATGAATATGAATAGAATTTACAAGTGACGTATTGCAGGACATGTAGTGGCAGATGGCCTTCAAGAAGCTGTTTGGGACCAAAATCAGACATGGAACATTTTTATAGAGTTGGGGTTTTATAATGCAGTGAGAAACCATCAGAGTTTTTTGATTTGAGGACGAAGGGGAGAGGGACTGTGTGTTATAAAGAAATTGCCATAGGTCAGTACAGATTGGATTAGAGTGATAAAGTCTTAAGGACATTGAGACTGTTCTGGTCACTAGTAGAAAGGTAGTGAGGGCCTGAATTATGTCTCTTGTGGAGGTAACATCAGTGGAATTTAGTGACTACCAGTGTTTCGGCCAGGGACTGCCCAGTTCGATACTTTTTCACTTTGGGCAGATGGAAGTATTAATTAGAATGAATCAAATACCCTATCTTCCAGAGATTTTGGAAGGCCAGTAATCTCTCCATAGGGCTGAGTGTTACAAGATTGATTTTTCTTTAAGAGGAGTAGTACTCTAAGTAGTTAAGAATAAATTAAGCAGTAGAATACCTTTTTCAAGTAAAACCTTAAATAGACACCAGAAATATGTAGCAGATAAAACTGGAGCTGGTCTCTTTTCAGGGATATGGAAGAAACTCTGCTTGCTTGTATTTTTGATTCTGTTTCCCTTCATTCACTTCATTAGAAGTTAAGAATCTCTGGAAAACAATTTGCAAACCACTACTCAAAAGCAGAGTATATGCATTTGTCCAAATGGGGTATTTTTGGTGTCTTATTAGCTACTGATTTTCTACTTTCTTAAGATGGAAATTAAGCACTTCTAGTAATAAGGTTTTAGGACTTTTGTTCCTTTTATGTAGAGAACATTTTTTAGGCCTTTTATTTGAAGCTCTTGTTCTGTAGAGAAAGCCCAGAAAGTAAATAAAAGCATGTGATTCAGTGGTTTTGACAAATAATTTTTATTGCATATGTATTTTGTTGGGTGAAGTCTGTTATGTTTTATATATATATATGTGTGTGTGTGTGTTTGTGTGTCTGTATATATACACATACACACACTGGATGTTATACTGGGTGTATATAAATATAAATAAGCCTCTAGTCTAGTGAGTTAAACACTGTACATCAAAGAGGTAGAAACTGAACATGGAATAAGAATAATATGGGAACACAGTGTTCAGGGAAAGTGTCAGGAACTAATAAAAGAGGTAGGGAATATATGTAACACCTTATACAATACAGTAGTAGTTATGAGAATTTATGAGGGCATTTTTTTTTTTCCATTTTGTTCATTGGTTTTTCTCCAGCAACACTGAGTAGGCACTCAATAGATATTTGCTGAATAAATGAATCGGTAATGATGTTAAATCCAGTCACAAAAATATTGCCGTGTTGCTATTGTCTTTTTAAAGTTGTAGAGATCATTGAAGATGAGCTAAAATAAGATGGACCTCCTTAAAAAAAAAAAAAAAGATGGACCTCCTTTTTAATGAGTAGCAAAAATTGTAGACTCCTTGAGCAAAACAATAATTAAAATACAAGTTGCTTTTTAAATAGCATTGATTTGATCTTATGTTGCTGAAATTTTCAAATCTCATGATTATGATAAAATCTTAGAGAAAGTTTTATCGAAAATACCCCTCTAGTTTCTTATTCTTTAAATTTGCATATTGCTATTTCTTTCATTGTACTATGCAATAATTTTATGCACTTTTTATAAGATTGGCATATGTAAGTTTGGTTATTACAAATAATATACAACTGAAGATTTCATAAGTATGAAAATTATAAAATTGCTAAATGACTTGAGGACAGGGGCTTATGGTCCCATAGGATGTTAAATTTGAGTTATGAGGTTATCAAAGAGTGTTTAAGAGAACACGGTTTTCCAGTTGTGGTAGGAATGTTGGTCAGAGGTAAAATAGAAATATTTATTAGTGAAATTATAAGTGGGGGGAGGTTTTTCAAAGCCACATAGGACTTTCCTGACTTAAAACATGTGAGGTCTTAGAGATTTTAATGTGATACTATTATTAGTCACTTAATATACATCTTTAGATTGAGTTGGGATATCAAGATACTGTCATTGGATGAAATGAGTTGGTTTTCTAAGCAAATTGGGATTTCAATAATTTGTGAAAACATTTTTTGTTTCTTGCAGGATATGACATGTCTACGTTTATTAGGCGGTATAGTAGATATCTCAATGAAAAAGCAGTTTCATACAGACAAGTTGCATTTGATTTCACAAAAGTGAAAAGGGGGTGAGTTAAGCTTTCCTTTTTTTTTTTTATAGCTGATGTATTTGGCTATTTAAAAATGTAAACCATAGAAATTATTAAGTTATGAATTGTGAAATGTCAGACCAGTTTTGAATGATGAATTTTATATGTCTTTGAAGTACATTATACGCTTTTTGTGCCAGGATAACAGCTTTATTGAGATATGATTCACACAACCTAAAATTCACTCTTTTAAAGTATATAATTAAGTGGGTTTTAGTATATTACAAAGTTGTGCCACATTACTGTCTAATCTCGGAACATTTCATTATTTCTGTAAGAAACCTCACACCCAGTAGCAGTCACTTCCCATTTCCATCTTCCTTCAGACCCTGGCAGCTACAAATCTACTTTGTGTCTATGGATTTGCCTATTCTGGATATTTTATGTAAATGAAATCATACCTTACATGGCCTTTTGAGTCTGGCTTTTCTCACCTAGCAAAATGTATTCAAAGTTGTAGCATCCTTGTTGCAGTGTGGATTGCTACCTGATACAACCTGGTATATAGATTTTTCTTGGGGTATATGATAGAAGATCTTAGGAAAAAGCCACTAAAGGGGCACCCGGGTGGCTCAGTGGGTTAAAGCCTCTGCCTCCAACTCAGGTCATGATCCCAGGACGCTGGGATCATGACCTGAGCCGAAGGCAGCTGCCCAACCAACTGAGCCACCCAGGCATCCCGACTAAAGACGTTCTTAAGGGGCATTGGTGACCCTTATAGCTCTAAAGGACTGCCCTAAGGGGAATCTGGCTTCTGCAGAAATATTTTGATAAATGCCTTTCTGAATTTCCCTACTGCTCAAATCTCTAAGCAGTTAATGTTTTCTTTAAATTGTTCTCTTGAAATGTTAAGTTATTAGACTTCAGTGGAAAATTTAATACAAATGTAGAAATAACTGCTTGGTTATTTAACCATTAGTTTTTAAAGATTTTATTTATTTATTTGAGAGAGAGAGTGTGCTTGTGAGTGCAGGAACAGGGGGAGGAGCAGGGAGAGGGAGATTAATCTTCAGCAGAATGCAGATCTGGTGAATGCAGATCCTGAAGTGGGGCTCAGTCCAACAACCCGGAGACCATGACCTGAGCCCAAAGCAAGAGTCATATGCCCAACTGACTGAGCCACCCAGGCGCCTCAGCATTTTTATCTTTAAAATTTTTTAATTTTTATTTTTAAAAGTTTTTATTTATTTGAGAGAGAGTTTGCCTGCACATTCAGGGTGGGGTGGGGGGCAAGGAGGGCTTGGGAGGGAGGCAGAGGGAGAGAATACCAAGCAGATTCTGGGCTGAGCATGGAGCCTGACTCAGCTTGATCCCATCAGTGAGATATCATGACCTGAGCTGAAACCAAGAGTCAGACACTTAACTAACTAAGCCACCCAGGTGACTCTAGGCATATTTTATTTATTTATTTATTTATTTATTTGTCAGAGAGATAGAGTGAGTATAGGGAGGCAGAGTGGCAGGCTGAGGGAGAAGCAGGCTCCCCGCGGAGCAAGGAGCCTGAGTGGGACTCGACCCCAGAACCTTGGGATCATGACCTGAGCTGAAGGCAGCCGCTTAACTGACTGAGCCACGCAGGCATCCCACTAGGCATCTTTAAAACCTAAATGTTCTGTGTAGCTATTCCAAATTAATCAGGAGGTGATTAGTTTGGAATTTACCAAAACTAAATTCCACAGATTTTGTTTCCTATCTTAAAGTACTTTGTTGTTTGTGAAATAATAATAGAGGAGTTTGTCTTAAAAATCTGGTTCTTAATTCCAGTATTCTGTCCCATGAACCATTTTCCATTTTGACTTCTATTAATATTTCACTATAAAGTATGTTCAGTAAAAGTAATCTTCAGGATATTTGTAGATTTCATATTAATAGATTTTTAAAAACATTTTATTTATTTATTTGACAGAGAGAGACACAGCGAGAGAGGGAACACAAGCAGGGAGAGTGGGAGAGGGAGAAGCAGGGAGAGTGGGAGAGGGAGAAGCAGGCTTCCCACCGAGGAGGGAGCCCGATGCAGGGCTCGATTCCAGAACTCTGGGCTGAAGGCAGACGCTTAACGACTGAGCCACCCTATTGCCCCCATATTAATAGATTTTTTAAAGTAGTAACTTTTTTCCTAATCTGAAGGGCTAGTTTTGAGATTGAGGAGAGTTGCTGCACTCTGTATTTAATAGAGCAGACTTTTATTATTTGGCTGAGAACAGCCTTGATTAATCACAATATATTATTGACATAAAGGAAACTACTCTTAAAGGGAAAGGAAAGTGAATCAAGGAGCCATAATTGAGTGAACCAAGAAGCACAAAATTGACAAACACACACAGATACATCCACATACATATATATTTATCAGATTATGTATCTGGGAAGAAAAAATAATGGGACATTAGGGTATAAGTTGAGAAAGTGACAGCACTTGAAATGTATCATATTATGGCTGAACTCAGTGAATTGTTTTATTTTTGGAGAGGATTTGTGTGGTAAATAGTAAGGTTTTACTTATTGGGGTAATAATTTTGTATGTTTGGCATGTGTAAACCAGTATACACATTTAACATTTTAATAGAAAACAATAAATTGGCCTTTATAAAAGTTGTACCATCATTGACTTAAATGCAGTTACAGATACCTCTGTACTCTTCATCCTAATGAAAAGGTATCTTACTGGGTGTTCATTTTACATTGAGTGAATAATTCAATAAATGATGATACTGAGCCTCTTTCTCTCTTAAAATGCAATCCATACTTTGTTCATTGCCTTTCAGTATCTTTTGCCCCCTTCCTATTCGGTATTTTATTCTTTCCTGTTGTGTTTAATGTTAAGAGCTCACAGGCTGTTTATTATTATTTTTTAAGATTTTATTTATTCATTTTTAGAGAGAGTGTGTGCGCACAAGCAGTGGGAGTGTCAGGGCAGAGAGAGAAGCAGGTTCCCCTACTGAGCAAGGAGCCCAGTGGGGGATTGGGTCATGACTTGTGCCTAAGGCACAAGTTGCTTAATCGACTCAGCCAACCATGTGTCCCTCTCTCCCAGGCTGTTTAGTCAGATTAATCTGGGTTTGAATTATAGCTTCACTTCAGTTAGATGAGGAATTTGAGTAACATACTTCAGCCAGCTTGCTCACTTTTAAAAAATAATTTTATTTTGAAATAATTTCACTTCCAGAAATGCTTCAAGAGTAATATAGGTAATATAGGTAACTCCGAGAAGCAGGAAGCCAGATGTGGGCTTGATCCCAGGACTCTGGGATCATGACCTGAGCCGAAGGCAGACGCTTAGTGACTGAGCCACCCAGGTGCCACCAAGGATCTTTTTATTACATATCCATCATGCTAATTTTTTCCATATGGCACATACACTGATACTATTTGTACAGGACAGTGGATTAAATTAAGAATACTTCTTGAGGCTGAAGTGTTAAGGATTGATGTCTTGGTGCATAGATAGCCTATTTGTACTGTTTGCTCTGGCACAATTGGGAAGCCTTGATTTAAGTTCTGAATTATTTAATCTGTAAGATGTAAAACAGTGATATTATTAGTCTGTTAGGATCGTAGTGAGAACTAAATACTGTGTGTAATGCTTAGCACGTGGCAAACATTCCAACAATTAAGCTTTTGGTTTATTGGGAAGATAAATTGTTATGAGTTACAAGTATTTTCTCTCTATTTTAAACATTATGAAGAGTTTTAAAATCTTATGACTAGTCTTTATTTTTACGGCTTTTCTCTTTTTAAGGACACTCAAGATGAGCTTTTCTACCCCCAAAATGATCAACTACCTATTCATGTTTTCATTGTATATATTTATGGATATAGTATTTTATGTTAAAGTCTTTGATTCATTTGTAACATATCTTGGTATAAAAAAAGTGAGGTGGAGATCAATTACATTTTCTAATAGAAATACAGGATATTAAAAAATTAAGATGAATTATTGATCAGTAATGGTTAAATGACTTTTTGCTTATAAGTACTGCCTTCTTTAAATAAAGCCTCTTTTTTTTTTTTTAAGATTTTATTTATTTATTTATTTGACAGAGATCACAAGTAGGCAGAGAGAGAGGAAGGGAGGCAGGCCCCCTGCTGAGCAGAGAGCCTGATGTGGGGCTCGATCCCAGGACCCTGGGATCATGACCCGAGCTAAAGGCAGAGGCTTAACCCACTGAGCCACCCAGGTGCCCCTAAATAAAGCCTCTTTTTTTGTTATTTTGGTAAATACTTAATCATTCTTTAATAATTCACTCAAACATCATTTCTTTGAGGAAATCTTATTTCTGTTGTTAGATTTTATGTTAACATGTCGCCTCCATGAGGACAATATTACCTTAGTCATAATATACCTTCAGGACTTACCACAGTGTCTGAACATAGTAGGTGTTTGTTTAGCAGTTTTTGAAAAGATGGCTAGATCAGTTTGTAAATAGTATATTAGTTTTTTTTTAAAGATTTTTTATTTTATTTATTTGACAGAGAGAGATCACAAGTAGGCAGAGAGGCAGGCAGAGAGAGAGGGGAAGCAGGCTCCCTGCTGAGCAGAGAGCCTGATGTGGGGCTTGATCCCAGGACCCTAAGATCATGACCTGAGCCAAAGGTAGAGACTTAACCCGCTGAGCCACCCAGGTGCCCCATATTAAATAGTTCTATGAAAAATGGATCCAGTTGCCTGTAGATTGATCTTTTCAGTTGGTTATTAAATATCAGTCCCTACGTTTTCTTTTTAACATTCCACTTTTTGATAGTACTAACTTAAAATTGAATTACCTTGACTTCTGAATTGGTTTGATTCAGAGTATCAAGACACTATTATATAATGAGCAAAAGACAGAATAACCCAGGTATTTTCTGTAAATAAGGACATGGGTGACCAGCCTTTAATCCATTGCTTTTTTATTTGAGAAACAAGTATCTGAATTTAATTATAATGTATTTAAGAGTCCTAAAACTTGATGTTCTTTATGGAGTATGAATTGTCATGTATTTGGTCTGAATCATATTAAAGTACTTGGGTTTGTGAATTCTTTCAGTCTCTAAAAGTCTAATATAAGCATTTGGTAGTTGTTAGGATTTTTCTTAATTGAGAAATTTGAAGTTCTTTGGAAAGACATGATGTGGGACCTAGTGAGATAAGGGGAATCAAAATTGTCCCTAGGGTTTCTGGTGTAAGTCCCTGGGGAGATATGGGCATCTTTTACTGGGAAGATTTTGGAGTGGAGTAGAATTGGGCATAGTGGTACAAAATTAAGGATTTAGTTTTGGAAATACTAGTTTTGACATGCCTGTTATTTATACAAGATGAGATATGAAGTGGGCAATTAGACATACTAACTTGGAACTTGGGAGTTCTGGTCTAGGAGTATAAGTCTGTCATTGGCATCTTGGCGATTTCTTTGTTGGGAATGACAGATTACCTGGGGGTTTAAGTATAGAGTGAGAGGATGGGGCCAAGGAACACTTTAAGGTACAAAACATGTATTTTAGAGGATGTGTAAAGAACGAGGATCCAGCAAGACACTGAAAATGTGATAGTGAAGAAAACACTGTAAGTCTAGTCATGTAGTGTTAGACAAGTACCCATTGGAGAACCAATATGGATTTTCTACTACATGACCTAAACTAGTGCATTTTAACTGCAGTTGAGAGGAGTGGCTGTTTATAAGTAAATGTAGGTCATTTGTAAATTAGAGAAAGTCTACACACTTTCTGGAAGTGATGGTTTTTTCTGATAAAAGGTTATGAATAGCACTGTTCTTGAGTCTAATATACCTGGGTTTGCATAATGATCCTATCACCTATTAGTTCTCTGACCTTAGACAGTCATATATAATCTCAAGGAACCCAAAACTTCATCAAACAAAATAGGAATAGTCTATCTATAGGATTTTGGTGAGCATTTGAAAAACATATACCAACCCTTAAAATGGAGCCTGATGTTCACTGTGTACCTTAGCCCCAGGTACCTCTTATCTAGTGTTTTGGGGACTATTTTTGTAAAATTCTAGTTTTTTCTGATTCTGCTAATATTTCTTGTATCTTTAGACTAAATATCTAATATTTAAATCTTTGGGAACTTTTAATAGAATATTTAGAAGCATTCCTCTTAAATATCACATATTTTAATGGCTTATAAGTCATTGCTGTTTGAGTCATAAATAAAATCCCTTAAATAAAGCAGTGCTTACTCTGACTTGAGTTCATCTCCTGGCCCCATCATGTCCTAAATGTTCAGTGATTTGAGGCCAATGATGATTTCTTTTTTTTTTTTTTTCTTCAATTAAAAAAAAAATCTGTAAAACTGCCCTTTACACATGAGTGGTGTGAGGATCAGATGATTCCTCATGTGAAAAATATGCTATAAATCTGGCTGTATAATATAAGCTTTGATTTTTATGTCTAATTTTTTTACACTTTTTTTTAGTTCTTTGATGTTGGACATACAGTGTTTCCTGTTTTGTTTTTTCTCTGTATGTTGAAGTGTCAGGTTTGATAATGATTTAAAAATATGTGATGTTTTATAGCAACTTGTTCTCTTTAAGTAGAGAACCAGATGAGAGCTTAAAATGTAGATTTAACAACAATTCTTTCTTTTTTTTTTTTAATTTAAAAACAGGGCTGATGGTGTTATGAGAACAATGAACACAGAAAAACTCCTAAAAACTGTACCAATTATTCAAAATCAGATGGATGCCCTTCTTGATTTTAATGTAAGTTGATCGCGCAAATGCTTTTATAAAAATTTAAGATTTAAAAATATGCATTTTTTATTTTTTTAAAAGATATTATTTATTTGACAGACAGAGATCACAAGTAGGCAGAGAGGCAGACAGAGAGAGAGGGGGAAGCAGGCTCCTCACCGAGCAGAGAGCGGGACTCTATCCCAGGATCCTGGGATCATGACCTGAGCTGAAGGCAGAGGCTTTTTTAACCCACTGAGCCACCCAGGCACCCCTAAAAAAATACATTATTGATCACAGTCTTTATTCTCAAGTTTTCATAAACTCTTAATTTTTTCACATTAATATCCTGTTTGGCTAAGGATTCTCTATAAATATGGTCCCAAACTAGGTTAGTTTGAATTTTTATGAGTTTTTTTAGATTTGCTCTGACTTGTTTGGTATTGCTTCTCTAGCTCTAGAATTATAAGGTATACTAGCTAAAGAAAGTGATAGGTGAAAGGATTGATCTGAAAATCAAAAATTTTTTGATAATGGTTTTTAGATTTTAAAAATATGTAAAGATTTTCTTTATGAATAGCCAATATAATATTTCACCTTTGTCTGCATTGTAGGACCAAAAGCATATCAGTTATTAACAAATACGGGGAAGTTCAAGTACACTTGGAACAGCTTGTTATATATATAGCTGTTGCTGAAAAGCATTGTGTTCCCTGAAAGTTTTGTTTCAATGACCATTATTTAAACCAAGTTACCAGCCTTGTCATTTGTTTGTGATATGTGAGGTGTTAGCATTTTCAAATCTGTTCTTTTTGGGGGCATCTGTCTTGAGACATTTTATTTCAGAGTTTATATAAGTACAAGTTAGTGAATGAAACTTTGAAAATTTCATACTCAAATAGACTATTCCTTTAACTTGTGCTATTAATTGATAGTCTTTAAAGTTCTTGAGGGCAGGGACCAGGTCTGCTTTTTCTCTACTATGTTTCCATTGTCAGGAGTGTGTTGTACATAGAGTACATGTTGAGTAAACAGTAAATGAATTCTGTAGATGATTCATAGACTGGAATAGGTTATTAAACTATGGCTTACTGCCTGTTTATATGGCTTGTGAGCTAAGAATAATATTTATGTTTTTAAATGGTAGAAAATAATTTTAAAGAAAAGAATATTTTTGACTGGTGAAAATTATATGAAATTTCAATTCAGTTTCTGTAATAGTATTTTTATAATACAACCAGGCTCAGTGGTTTACATATTGTTTATGGATGCTTTTTTGATGTAATAACAGAACTGAGTAGTTGTGACAGAAACCGTTAAATTTGCAAAATCTAAGATATTTACATTCAGGTCCTTTACAGAAAATGTTTGCTGATCTCTAGTGTGGAAGACATAGGGGATTGGTATAACTATGGAGCTTTATTCTGGTTGTTATTAGAGAGAGGGTCCAACTGTGAAACTTACTTCACCTGATGTATTATGAATATTTTTATGAAACTGTGTTCTTTTCAGTGTCTCTATTGTCCTTCATTGCATGTAACAATTTGCCTGATGTTCCTTTTGGCAGGGATTTGGAGTTTTTCTGATTTTTTTAAAATTCAGAAAATGAATGGGAAGAAACCAGAGGGGGGGAATACACTAAATACTATTTGTGTGTTACCTACCCATTTATAAACCTAATTCTATAGGGTTAATGCCTAGAAAAGATTGGTGGATCAAAGGACATAAACACTTAAATTTTTAATAAATACTGCCAGGTTACATTATAAAAGCCTGTCACTTGTCAACAAGTGCCTGTTTTTCTTCATCCTTGTTGGCACTGAGTAATAGTTTGGTTTTGATTATTTTGGTATTTCCTAGTCTGTTGCTAAAGAAAGGATAGTTCTAGTCTAGCTTAATTATTGTATTTTAATTTACCTGATAAGGGAAGTCTTTTCAACATGATATGTGAATTATCTATCATATGCTTCATTATTAGGATTCTCTATAATGGAAGTCAACCTTGTTAGAGATTTTGCAAGTATTTACTAATTTGTTGTTTACTGTTCAACTTTGTGCTTATGTTTTTCTATACCTAAAAACAAGTTAATTGGTTCATCCTTTTGATTCATTTCTTGAGATAAAACTAAAGGTATTTCTAGTATTTTTGATAGACAAATAGGTGCTGGGTTTTTTTTTGTGTGTGTGTTACATCATAATTTAGTAATAATATTCTTTATGTGTGAGGTACTATGCTGTTTACAATCAGTATATCATTTAGTTCCCCCATATGAAATAGAAATATCATAGCCATTGTGAAGGTGTTTGTTTATAATATTGGAAAAAGGTGTATTTAAAAAAAATATACTTCTTCTACCTAGTTTAGCTTTGTGCCTTGGTGATTGCCTAGGAATTTCAGAAGTTCCAGGGTAGTTTTGTTCTTTGTGGCTTATTTCTGAATTAAATTGAATGTTACAGAATTTTTGTTTGCTTGTGCCTGAACTCTTGACAGATTTTTGCACTATTTGGATGTAACTCTGATTGCAAGAAATAAATGTCTTTTCTCTAAATACACTTAAATATTTGAATTTGCAATTTTTGAAGGAAGTTTTTGTCTTTTAATACATAGATTAGCTCATCTTTTTTTTCTGGTTTTTCCTCAGGTTAATAGTAATGAACTTACAAATGGGGTAATAAATGCTGCCTTCATGCTCCTGTTCAAAGATGCCATTAGACTGTTTGCAGCATACAATGAAGGAATTATAAACCTGTTGGGTAAATATTGCTGTAGTTTGTTGTTGTTGCTGTTCTTTCAAGATTTTATTTATTTATTTGAGAGAGGGAGAGAAAGTACAGTCAGGGGTAGGAACAGAAGGAGAGGGAGAGGCAGACTCTCCACTGAGGGAGTCCAGTGCAGGGCTCAATCTCAGGACCCTGGCAACATGACCTGAATTGAAGCCAGACACTTAACAGACTGAGCCACCCATGCCCCCCAACACTGTTGTAGTTTAATAACATTTTATTTTTTTAAATCTTGTGTCCTGTTGATAAATAATGTGAGTTGTTACTTAAAGCTGCCTAACCACTCATTGGGCTATTCATTGATGATGACAATTTATTTGGAGAAAAGATTTTTATACCTGATTATGGATTAAGTGATTAAATACTTCTTTTTACAACTAGAAGTTTCAACTGGATGAAATTCATTTTTTTTTAAAGATTTACTTATTTTAGAGAGAGTGAGAGTGTGCTCATGCACACACGTGCACGCGCACCTAAGCGGGGTCAGGTGTGAGGGGTTAATGGGGGTGAGAGGGGATGGAGGGGAAGAGGGAGAGAGACAAAGAATCCCTAAGCAGACTTCCCACTGAGTAGGGTCCCTGTGCTGGACTCGATCCCAGGACCCTGAGATCATGACCTGGGCCAAAATCAAGAGCCAGCCACTCAACCACCTGAGCCACCCAGGTGCCCTTAGATGAACTTTTTTTTTTTTACATATATCTGTGGTTTTTTCCTATTAGTTTTACTATTTTTTTAAATATAAAATCCCCTTAAAATTAAGTTGGAGTTTTTTCTCTGCCAGAAAAATCTTACTTTCTCCTAATTTACTCCATAAAGAATTTTAATTGTAAAATAGATGTTCTAAACCTAATTTTAAAATTGATAATTACTTTAAATGCATTAAACATTGATTTTTTGGGATGCCTTTTACTTTTAAGGCGTTTTAAGAATGTGTATATTCATTATATACAGAATGCAGTTTTATATATATATATGTACATATATATATATACACACACATATATATGTGTGTGTGTATATATAGAATGCGGTTAATTTTGCCAAGAAATTATCATTTTTTTCTGTGGAACTTGGATGGAGTAGACAAGTTAACAGTCTAAAGAGTACCTAAGTATCAAGTGTCAGGTATCAAATGTGTTCACTCCATTGTGCTTGTTTTCCCTTCCCTCCCCTTTAAAAAAAAGTTACTTAATTAATTTGCTTTTTTTGAGCTTATTCACAACTTACTTCCTTTAGGAATGTTTTAATTTATGATGATAGGGAAATTGAACTTACTGTTTCTTAGGTAAAAGATAGAAGGTTTTCTACAGAGTTTTGGGAATCTGTCTTAAGACCCTGTGATTGGTATAAATGAAGCTCTTTGTTGCTGTTCATATAGTAAGTTTAAATAAGTTTTCCAGGTGACATTTGGACATGGTAAAGTTGCCATCTTTGTTAATATGTTACTAGTAAGAATATTTGGAAGTAGAAGTTAATGCTGTTTTAAATGGAGAAAAGTATAACGTGTTAACAAAAAATGCAAATTATATTTAGGGAATTGTGAGGTAAGAAAATTTATAGAACAAACTAGTAATATAGACGAAGTCAAATGATTTTTCTGTTTTGATATAATGGCACCTCTGTTTTAATTTGCTTTAAATGTCTAAGCTAATATAACACTTAATATTTTTCCTGTAGGGTAAGTGTGTTCTCTGAGACACCTATATCATCTCTTTGGGGCTATTACTTAATCCTTTTCCTTTTTGAGTGTTCTGTTTTGATGTGACCCAAAGCATTTTTACATTTACTTTTGGCAGAAAAATATTTTGATATGAAAAAGAACCAGTGCAAAGAAGGTCTCGACATCTATAAGAAGTTCCTGACTAGGATGACAAGAATCTCAGAATTTCTCAAAGTTGCAGAGGTAAACTGTCCTTAAGTTGACTGTGTTTCTTAACTTGGCTTTTTGTCGTTAAGTGTAGATTTTAAAGAAATAAGGCATTATCCAAATGAAAGAAACATCTTATACGATGAAGTATATATTTAGTCATATCCATATGCTGTTGTTGAATCCTTTGTTATGGTATGAATATGATGTGGTATTGAATAAGATATATCCTGTATATTTAATTCAATATTCAGTATTGAAAGGTATTCTATTTTTAAGTTGTTTATTTCTCTGCAAAATCAGGTAGGTGGTACATAATGGCAGAGATTTTTATGTTTGGCATTAGCCATGTATTTTAGCATATTTGTCCTGGTATGTGATAGAGAATATTCAGCGTGAGTGCAAGTCTTTTTCCTCCAGTGAGATTTGTAGATAGGGTCACATGGTTCATAGAGTTTTGTTCCCCCTACAGAAGTGAATTTAGTGTATATATTGTTTATCATTGATTATGAAAAGCACGAATATAAGTCGTAGGATAATTTTATAGATCTATTTAAAAAATAATTTTCTGGATTTTTAGAATAGTGTTATACTACTTTACTTAAAAGTGTTTTCTTTTTTTTTCATTCCTCAGTCTAATGTATTAATGGTAAATACAGTTTAATAGAAAATTTTCCTCGAGTTTTTTTTTTTCTGTAAGAAAACACAGAATATTTTAAAAGAATATTAGCCTGAGCCAACATTTTAATTTTTAGTGAGCTCATTAAGAATGATGAACTTAAAGATAATTCATAATAACATTTCTGTATCAATCTATAGAAATTGTTCTTAGCCATCCACTGATAACCTCTCCACATTTTTTCCCTCACGACACCCAGAAAACTTGTTTTCCCTAGTGTGGTTTTGATTCTGCAGTGGGTGTTAAGCGGATGCTTAATGTCCCGAGTTTGAACTCTGATTTCAGGTATACCATCTTGATACAGGTGTTAATCTTGGCATCCCATGGTTTCCTCATCTGTAAAAGGGATTTTCAGTAGTACTTACCTCACTGGGTTGTTGTAAAATTGGATAGAACAGTATCTGACTTCTAGTTTGTGTCCTGAAGACATTTGCTACTATTTTTAATCTCCGGCACCTTGAGAAAGCACTTATTGGAATGCAAATGAATGTCAGTAGTGGTCTTTTAAGGATAATTAATCTAATATATATTTTATGGGAATTTTATGTTATACATTTATATTTTCCAATGAAAAGAAAGTAATCTATAACCTTCAGTTCAGAATCCCGCAGATATCCTATTTTGAGAACTCTTGGCCCAAGTGATTTTTTTTTTTGTATTGATATGTACAAAGGATTTTTACAGGTAGCTAAATGGTGTTTGAAAAGTGTAATTCATTAATTTTGGCAAATAAAGGAAGGATTTAGTTAGTTTAGACAAAAATATTTGACTTTTAAGATGTTTAAATTGTTCAGAACATCTTACTGAAGAATTTATCTTTTGCCAGAAACCATAATAATAAAACCCTGCTTTTAAAAAAATAATTTTCTGGCATTGTCACAGAAGGCATTTATGTTGTGGTAATGCTTACAGGCATTGCACAGAGCTTGCACAGAGGCAGCTTTCAAAGTTTTTGTTTGTTTTCCCTTTCTGTACTCTCTATCCATCACCAGTAGAGATGTCTTGCTAGGATAATTTTGGATGATGACTGGGCTGTAACTGATCAGTTATATCAAAGTAGTTAATGTGGAACTAGCAAGTTGGTGAGTCTAGCTCTATTACCATAGTGTTATTTCATTCTGTAGCAGATGAAACAGAATAAAACAGGACAATGAGACCTTTGAAGAAAATAGCTTTACGTTAGCTCTTTTATGAAGTCCACTGAAGTTTGTATGGGATTTAAAGTATCTCTCAAGGAGAAATCAGTGTTTTTTGTTTCTTGTTTTTTGTTTTTTGTTATTTGTTTTTTGTTTTCATTTTTTTGGGGTCAGTCATATACTAAAATAAGAAGAAGGTAGCATTTGGGACTCCAGGGTGGCTCAGTTGGTTAAGCGCTTGCCTTCAGGTCATGAGCCCTGGGTCCCAGGATCTGGTCCACATCAGGCTCCTTGCTCGGTGGGGAGCCTGCTTCTCCCTCTGTCTCTGTCTCTGCCTGCCACTCCCCCTGCTTGTGCACTCTATCTCTCTCTTTCTCTTTCTGACAAATAAAATATTTTTTAAAAAAGGTACTGTATATACTATGTTTCCAGTAAATTCTTAAATGTTTTAATTTGTTGACTTCTCCCTTTAGCCTATTATGTTCTTTGCATTTGATAGTTGTAGTTATTGACTTTAATTTTAAGCCTTTATTTGCCTCCAGTTCTTCTAGTCTGAGATGAAATAGACCATCTGCTCCGTATGATGTGAGAAATAAAATATTCTTTCATGAGACTGTCTTTGGGCTTGCATTTTGTGACAGCATAGCTTACATAGGTGCTCAGAAGATGTGGAGATGGTAACTTAATGGTCTTACTGAATTTCAGCCTCTAGTTCTCCGTTTATAACTTTAAGAGCCATTAAAGAACATCTAAGTGCTTAGGAATATTGAATGATACCTCTGGATATTAAATAGTCTTCTGATTTTAAAGATTATCTATTTAGAATATTGTTCACAGTACTAGCTGTAAATTTCATTTTCTAAATTTTTAATGCTTATTATAATTTTGCTTATTAAATACAATGCTTCTGCTTCTTGCAGCAAGTTGGAATTGACAGAGGTGATATACCAGACCTTTCACAGGTAAGTATATTGCTATAATATCAATTCACTGTCTCCTGTCTTTCCCTGTATTGCTAGGTGTGAAGGGTACAAAGATGAATAATATGCAGCTCCTGCTGTCAAGGAGATCAGTGTAATTTTCTTGGCAGATTTTAACATGATACATTGCCTACTGTTGTGCTAGCATTTTGATCTCTTCATCTCTTATGTTGGTGGAGCTAGCCATTACTATACCATTCCTTTAGTTTATTCCCTTTATTTAATCTCCAGTTCAAGGCCCAGTTTTAATTTAGGATTCTGTAGCCTAGTAGTTAAATATCTAAACGTTCAGCTCAGGTGTACCTTAGACCATATGTGATCTTAGGCAAGATACTTAAATTTCACTGTCTCAGGTTGTTCATTTGTAAAATGGATATAATACTAGTGTCTTCCTCATGGACTCAGTAATTACATACAAGGTAGTTAGCATGGTGCCTGTTGTGCTGTAATAGCTTTTTAAATGTTAATCACTGTCAACATTCTCATCTCTGACAAGAGCTCCTGGGAGTCTTAGACATTTTGTTGAGATTAGGGAGTGGTGCACATGTGTACTCAGTTCAACATAGTTAATGTTATAATCCAGTATTTTTTGTTTTAATTGGTTTTCTACTATCTCTTTGTTGTACTAAGGTAAGGTCTTGTATATAGAGAGAAAATGCAGAATGAAGGAAATTGTGCAAGTCCTAATTGGTAGAGAGATTGAGATTCCTGTAATCCAGTAACTCTTTATCTCAAATCCTAAAGATTACTTGGGGCAAGTAAATGCCACTGATGCATTTGCTTCACTGAAAGATAGTGAACAGTTCCTTTTCAGCTCACTGAAAAGGTTTCCTTTTGAAAGTAATTAGCTCTTCATATTAAGTTAAGATTTGCTATATAGCCTTTAAAGGCCAGTCTTTGTTTTTTAAAATAAAATTGAGCTAAATATCTGTTTCACTGGAATTTGATAAACTGTAAACAATTACATTATCAGCACACTGTTCAGTATAAAAATCAATTCCATCACCCCAGTTCTCAGGTCCCCCTCTGGTCACTACCTAGTCCTCTCCATAAATCACTGTTTTGTTTTCTAATAGCATAATTTTTTGACATCTTAAATGTAATATAAATAGAATCTTGCAAGTATTTTTCTTGTATCTCCCTTCTTTTGCTCATCATAGTGTTTGGAGTTCTGTCATGTCTTGAGTGTACCATTAATTAAAGAGGAATAACTCTTTATTGCTGACTAGTATTTCACTGTGTGACCATAATTTTGTTTATCCATTTTCCGGATGATGGACTGTGGGATTATTTGTAATTTTTTACTGTTGTTAATAAAGCTACTAAAACATTCTTGAACAAGTCTTTTCATGTGGAGATAGTTATTTATGTCTTTTGGGTAGATAATTAGGAATGGAATTGGGTAGTTAAGCTAGGTGTATATTTCATATCATAAAAAAAATTTCAGATCCTTTTTCAAGGTGGATGAATTCCAATCAACATTGTGTAAGAGTTTCATTTGTTCCATATCTTCACCAGTGTTCGATGTTGCTAGTCTTTAACTTTAGACATTCTAGTCGGTAAAAAATTGTATCTCACTGTGATTTTTAATTGGCATTTTCTTGATGCTGTTCTGTAGTTTCATTTATCAGTAACTGTTCAAAGATAATGTTCACACACTTTAAATTACTCAACAAGTATTTATTAATTATAGGGAATGGGCCCAACAACATGTTTAGCTTTTAGGAGGCTGTTTTTATTTAAAATTCAAATAAATATTTTAAAAAGTAATTATTTGCAGGAACCTCTCTTGATGTTTCATGTTTACATAGTCTCAGTTTTTATATTTTTGATTATGTTTATTAATACCTCTTACTAGGTCATGCTTATATAATAAAAATAACTCTACTGTTAATTAGTTTGTGAGGAATATACCTATTTGTTTTTGTTACTCTCATATGTTAGACGATACTTTATTTTTTTTTTTTGACCAGTGGCCTAATGATCATGAAAATCTTAATATCTGTACAATTTTTAGGCCCCAAGCAGCCTTCTTGATGCTTTGGAACAACATTTAGCTTCCTTGGAAGGAAAGAAAATCAAAGATTCTACAGCTGCGAGCAGGTACATTATTCTTCGTAGGGAAAAGAGCAGGAGTGATGTTTCTGAGAAAGTTGATGAATCCCGCTTAAATTCCAAGTTACTTAACTTCCCCTTATCTTGATTAATCATTTATAAAATGTGCTTAATAGCATCTAACTTCATAGAGTTGCTAAGGATTAAATGCATTAATACATGTAAATTTTTGGAATAGTTCCTGATTTTCAGTAGATGGCAGTATCTCTTAAGATGATAAAACTGACTACATGGTTTGCAATGGTATTCATAGTGTCAGTATTTCTCTCAAAGGTGCTAGTATATTGGGGCACCTGGCTGGCTCAGAAGAGCACGCGACTCTTGATCTTGGGGTTGTGAGTTTGAGCCCCACGTGGGGCGTAGAGATTACTTAAAAGAAATAAAACTTTAAAAAATGAGCAATAAATTTAAAAAATAAAACTTTATAAAAAAGTGGTAATGCATCGATTCATATGGTGTCTAGTAATTTTCAGATGCCCTTTTACAAATTTGATTAACCTCCACTGTAGGCCAGTGAAATTTATGCAATAGTAATTCTGGGACTCAAACCTATGATGTCCGATGTCAAATTTCATCATCTTTCTCTAATGCCAGTTGATTATTGACATACTTAAACAGTCTGTTGGGCTTTGAGCTGATTTCTAAGACTGAAACCAGTTAGCCATTAAAAATAGCACAAATCATCTGATACTGACTGTAACATGAGTTTTGTATTGGGTAGTGACTTGAGTAATTCTCTCTTTTTTTTTTTAAGAATTTATTTATTTATTTGACAGACAGAGATCACAAGTAGGCAGAGAGGCAGGCAGAGAGAGAGGAAGAAGCAGGATCCCTGCTGAGCAGAGAGCTTGATGTGGGGCTCGATCTAATTCAGATTTGTTCTTTGAATTTTCTAGTAGGTTTTTAGAAGCATAAGCCAAATTATATGGCTCACTTACTTGAGAAAATAATGAAAAATAAAGTCAAATAATTCAGGTGTATATTGATTTAACCTCATACTTTTTTATCATAAAATTTGCCGGGTTTCTTGCATTTCTGTCACAACTGTATTACTCTTCCCTTCTAAGTTGTACCTTTATAAAGTTGATTTTACATAAAATTTGAATAGTTTTGCCACTTATATGCTCAGAATAGAAATTAATGATTGGTGTGTGATAAAAGGAAAATGAGTAAAGGTAACTGAGTAGTAGTTCTTCAAGTTAGAATTCTTTACTACATGGGTTTATGGTGCTTAAAATTGACATTTGGGAATTTAATGTTGGGGTCTGTGGTATGGATAAGGTTTTGATACATAAGGAAAATGAGGTGATCTGTGTATCTGCTAGTGAGAGATGATGCATTGTGCATGTGTGACATGTTTGAAAAGGAAATTCTGGCTTGGCAAAAGACTAGCACATAGAAAGGAAGTGCCAGGTGGACTAATGACTGAAATAAAATTGATCTTCCTTTAAAGGAACCTGTGGTCCTCTGCGAACGACATCTTTGGGTGTTATTACACGGGAAACATCTAGACACACATTATTTGGTACTGGTACTCATATTTTAGTGTTTCTATAGTAGTACTTCCAAAATCTAGGCTGTAAATTAGCAGAGTAATTTCCTGTGAGAAACTCAATGCATTTTACCCATAAGGCTTTTTCTGGGAGCACAGGAGCTCTTTCCTAATTGCATTGGTTCCCTCCCTTGGGACTTGGAAAAAGCAGTGTCCCTTAACGTTATTGTGAACCCTTTCCAAAGTCTAACCATTAAAAAAGCAGTGAATGTTTGTATAAATTAGCTAATTGCTAATAATCCTATGGGTAGAATATTTCATCTGAAGTACTGATTTTTACCCCATAAGGTAAGTTCATAATTGTAGTGCTTATCCATGGCCATGTTTCCAGATCATTTCATAACTATGTTGCAAAAAGCCAAATTACCTTTGTCCAATTACTCTAGGGCGACAACACTTTCCAATGCAGTTTCTTCCTTGGCAAGTACTGGCCTGTCTTTAACCAAAGTGGATGAGAGGGAAAAGCAGGCAGCATTAGAGGAAGAACAGGCTCGTTTAAAAGCTTTAAAGGTAGGTGTTTGGATTCTCTGTATTGGGAAAAACAAGTAAAGGTGTTCATCAAGTAATTGGGACCTCTAAATAGACTAACAGTATTTCATGTATAGTTATCCAAATGGGGTGAAACTCAGTAGTCAGATTTTTCATCCTGACATTGAATGGCTGATAAAACAGGGAATACCTTTCTGCTGTCAGAACAAAATTAGATAATGCTTTTTTTTCCAAGGCCTTAAAACAAAATCTGCTTTCTGGATTCCTTATGCTAGTTTCTTTTCTCAACAGGAACAGCGCCTAAAAGAACTTGCAAAGAAACCTCATACCTCTTTAACAACTGCAGCCTCTCCTGTGTCCACCTCAGCAGGGGGTATAATGACTGCACCAGCCATTGACATCTTTTCTACTCCTAGTTCTTCTAACAGGTATGTGGAGGAGATAAAGATTACCTTTGAATATTTAGATCTAAAGACAGACTTCTCATAGAAATGTTACAGAACTTTTCAGATTTAGTTTAATTTGTGATTTTGTATTCATAAATTCACACAAAGGAGGTGATAATAGATGGTGATAGTGGTATAATTAGGAGTTTATGTTTTGCATATTTAGGAGATGAAAGATGGCTGAATTACAAATTCATACTAATTGGAATGTAGTAGGTTATCTCTGTGCAGCTGTCTCATTTATGTACATGGATATGTAATCTGTTTCACAGTATTCTTTCATTGGATATTAAATGTCTTTAATGTCTGTTCCCAGGTGTTAAACTCAGTGATCTGGAACATAGTAAGAGTTTAGAGTTGCCAACTTTCTGTGGCAATTGAAGCCTACCAGACTAACTTCAGTAATCTTGTTGTGTAATTAAAGCTACTTAACAGTGGAAGTTAATATTTCCAGGCAAATTAGGATAATTGACTTTTTCTAAATTTGTCCTGTCTTTTACCTCAGAGTGGTTTAAAATCTTAAGTTTGGAAGTCAGATTCTGGTTTGAATCCTGGCTCTGTTCGTTCTTCTGTTCTTTCATTCCTTCTCTCTTTTTCTTTTCTTTTCTTTTTTTTTTTCTTTCTATCTCTATATCTCTCTCTCTGTCTCCAAATAAGATGTATGGTACAGATCAGTGATTCTCAATTTTTAGTAAGCATCAGAATCACCTGGAGAGTTTCTGAAGCTGTAGATTTTTGAGTCTCACCCCCAGAGTTTCTGGTTCATTAGTTACAAGGCCTTTTCATTTCCAGCAAAATCCCAGGTGGCTAGTATAGGATTTAGCACAATTCTTAACCAGCACATGGTAGATGCTCCACAGAGAGAGATAGGGTTTTCTTTAGTTTTGTTGTTGTTGTTTTATTAACTCATTCTTACAACATCTTCCCTCCCATTTACTGAATCCACTCATAGCTCAGTGTAACTTTTACTCAGTTGCTACCTCTTCCCTAAAGTCTTAATAGATGCTTGTTGAGGTTTTTTTTTCTTTCTGGCTTTATATTTTTTCTTGTTTATTTTGTTTTTTAATTTATTTGCTACCTTTTTAGAATCCTTCATAAATAACATGAAGTGTCCCTACTTGGAGACCTTGGAAAGAAGTCTGTCTTGGGAGAGATAAATAGAAAAGATCTTGAATGTTTGAGAATTAAATTATTAGATAAAGAACTAATTTGACTATGTTTTATTTCACTTAATACACTCAAAGTTTTTATCTTTTTAATTGTAACTGAGGGCAAGTCTTACAGCCTATTATAGAATGCTTTATTGCCTGTTCTGTTCTTTTTTTCTCAAGGCATTAAATGCATTTGTATTTTTACTTACCTGTCAAAACTATTTTTTATGTCTAAAAGGCATTTTGTTTTTGAGTAAGTTAAAAATGATCTGTGCTGTAGTACACACAATGCTTCAATTCATGGGAACTCTAGGATCTTTGTTTGAGTTGTTACTCCTTAATCACATAAAACTCTTACATTTCGTGTAAACAGTGCCTCCAGAGTTGTGTAATAGGGTGACTCTGTTGTAAGTTTATATCATATGTGCATGCATAATTTTTTCCTATATTGTTGGTGTATTTGGATATTGAAGCAATAGAAGGAAGTTAACAGGTATTTTACTTTGTTAAAGGTATTAGTATTACCAATGTGATTGAAGTTCTTTGAAGATTAAAAGTAAGAAAACAAATTTTCTTAATTTCAGAATCATGTTTAGCTTCATTTCAGTAAGGAAATCAGTATTTTCCTGGGGAAGTCACTGATCCTTTCCATAAGGGCTATAATTATTTGAATCCTATATAAACTTAAATACGGTACATGAATTTTTTTTCCATACCTCCTTAGAAACACACTGTTATAAGTAAAAACTTGCTGTTAAATATATAAAGGATATGCAACTATTACCTTACTGAAAGTGTTCCTCCTTTTGAGGTTTACATTACTTGGCCTTTTCTCACTTTTAGTGTTTTTTATTTACTGGGCAGGAGAAAGGGAGTGGCTGATAGAGCAACATTTACCTAATAAATAAATAACTTCATCTTTTCAAAATATTTTCCTAGCACATCAAAGCTACCGAATGATCTGCTTGATTTGCAACAGCCAACTTTTCACCCATCTGTACTTCCTATGTCAACTGCTTCTCAGGTAGCAAGTACATGGGGAGGTAAGCATTAATCAATTCTGCTTTTTATGTTGTATAGGCCACTCCCTTTCCCATTCTGTAGTGTTTTACTTATTTGTGTAGTTTTTGATTACACTTGATACGTGAGAATTTCAAAAACATTGCCATGGCATTGAGGTCATTTTGTTCCTTGAAGACATTTTCGTGTATTTGTAAATGTAATTTTGGAATTTCTGTTCAATTAAATTATGAAAAGAAGTTTTAATAAAGGTGAAGAGGAGGGTCCCAGTGTATGTTGAAGTATGAAATCATTCTTTCAATGTTGAGTAACTGTTCCATAATCAGAAAATGCCTAAGGGTTATTTTGTTTTTGGTATAGGGAAAAAAGTGACTTAGGAGAGAAAGAAAACTCCTGTCATGTAAATATCTGATAAGGTTCTAGTAAAACTCACATGGTGTTATCAAGTAGTAAACTATGTTCTGACTGGGACTGTCATGACAATCTTTATGTTACTTGTATTTAAAACTTGTAGTTAGTTGAGACCTATAAGATTTTGGTACTCAAAGAATTTTCCCCTATTAGTAACAGGAATGTTTGCTGCCCTGTAGTAGTTATTGATCTTAGGGTGACTATATCATGATCATTGACCTGGCATCTTTGAAGGATTGAACCTAGTCCATGTCAATTTTTAAGCAGTTTTGCGTAGACATATAGTATGTTCTCAAATTATTTCATTTGGTTGGTTGTGATGCTTCTGTTTTATATATGTAAGTATTGGATACTGTCTATAGAATAGGGAATGGCAAGCTACCTTCAAGTTTTATTGGTTCACATGTAAAATCTGAATTGATCAGCTTACTTCTCATAGCAAGATAAAATTAATTATTCTAGAGAATTTTTATGTTAGTATGAATTAAACTTGTTTCCTCTATATTTTAATGATTCGAGTTTTAAGAACTTTTTTTCATTTTTTATAGTTCATTCTTGAGGCTCTGTGTAGTATAATAGAGTGCAGTCTCTGAAGGCAAGAGTTTTTATTTGTTTTGTTCAGTGCTATATTATCATTGCCTAGGACGCTGATTTTTAATAAGTTTCTTGAATGAGTGGATGTTTTCTTTTTTTCTGGACAGGTTATTTCTGGTTCAGGATATGGCAGGTAACAGAAATAGTGAAACACTAAAATACTAGATTTCTAGACTACTCTTGTGAGTCATGACTTGATTAAAAAAAAGACTTAGAAGATTAGTTTAATTTAGCTAAATCTTAAGTTCTCAGAGTTAATTTCTAAAACTGATAAGCTAGTTTAAAGTCAATAAATATTTTAGAATTTTTTTTATCTGAGTGAAACATAGCAGATTTAGAAAGTAATTTTTTAAGATCCTAATGATATATGTCCTAATTTTAGGATTTTTAATCTGGCAAAATTTACATGCTTATTTTCTGCTTACTGTGAATTGTTTTAGAAGTTTAGTAGAATTGACATGACCATGTAAGCAGTTTTAGCTTGCTCCCCCCAACAAAAAAAGAAACAAAACAAGTAGTTGTTTCCTAAATAGATGAGAAATTTTACAGAAGTCTTAGTAGAACTAATACATTTTAAAGAAACTGAACTGTGAAGTTATTTTATTTGGACACCATATATAGTTAATTCTTTTTTTTTATTTTTTTAAATTTTTTATAAACATATAATGTATTTTTATCCCCAGGGGTACATGTCTGTGAATCGCCAGGTTTACACACTTCACAGCACTAACCATAGCACATACCCTCCCCAGTGTCCATTACCCCACCCCCCTCTCGCATATAGTTAATTCTAATAATTAACAAATTAAAGTTTTGGCTTGGGATTATAAACTCATATGAAGGCAGATAGACTATTTTTGTGGGAGAATAATTTCACGTAATTTCAGCCTGTAAAAGTTGTTTAATGTCCTGTTAAAAGAAGTCATTTCATAGCAGTCTGTGGGTGAATACTATATGTTGGAACATACTTAATTATGTCTTATTTTTCTGTTTTAGGTTATTTTTCTCTTGCTACTATTTCCATCAAAAATTCCTTCATATTTTAGCATTAGGGTTGTTATGTACAAGTGAGACCATTAAAAGTACTAAAAATACAAATCAAGTACGGTGGGAACAGAGGCTATAGCAATTGACCATTATTTTTCCAAAAGCTTATCATTATATATGAGGAAAGGACAGTAATGTTTACTGTGAACCTCTCAACTTAAGAATTAAATCTTCTCTTGACTTTGATATAAAGATAATTGATTTTTGAGCCGATGATAATTTCAGAGTTTTGACTTCTGCATAATTGGATACCTGAAGAGTGTTTTAAGTCAAGAACTTTGAATACTTCCTAAATCAGCCAGTATATTTTTTATATCCAGGACATTCGGATTAAGATTTTTTACTTTATTTTTGAAATTAAAGTTAGATTAAGATGAATAAATAAATCATATAAGTAAAAAGTTTTGATCATAACAGTAAAGTGTTAAAAGTTTTTTGAAATTAACCATTTACCTAAACATTTGAAATATGTAACATTTTAGCATCATGCTGCTTTTATAGCATGTGGCAAAGCAAAGGTATGATTTTTTTATAATCCTAAAATTTTACTCTGTGTTTGTCTTGCTTTCATTTGCTAAAATGGTTTTTAATAGCAGAGTTAGTACTTTTAAAAACAGATTTGGCATTAATTTAGTTCTTACCATAAAGCACCACAGAGATGCTGTATATTCCCAATCACAGGTAGTTAGTGATGCTGAATTTTAAAGGGAAGGTTTGAGTGTTTATTTAAAAGACATTTAGGAGTCCACCTAAAACATGAAAGAAAGAACACAAGCTCTTCTGTTCCCCTCACTGCATTATTAATGAGCCTTTGATTTTTCAAGAAATGGTCTGGAGTCTGAACAGGCACTTCGTGTTGAATACTAATATGTCAGAAGATTTAAGTTTATATTACCTTTAAAACTTTGTGTTACATCAAATCTAAAAATGAACAGTATTATCAGCTCAGTATACTAATGTATGTCTTAAGCTAGATTTCAGAATTTAATTCAGGCAAAAAAGTATTATCCATTCTGAAGTTAAATTTGCTTTACTTTCCACTGGCATGAAACACATGCTTTAGGGAATACTCTTTGGTGTCAATATAGGTATCCAGTATTTAGGACCTCAGCATTATAATATGTCTGCTATATTAATCCTCAATTTTTTGGGATTATTTTTCTTTGGGATCATTTTCTTTGACTTTTGACTATTTTTCTTTGACTTTGGGATTTCTTTCTTTATGTTGTAACATAAACAACTTTTCTAGTAAGTAATATGGGAATAATGGGAAAAAATATTTTTTAAGACAAAAATATTTATTTATTTAATTATTTTTCATTCACCAGTCTAGTGAATAAAGTTTAAGTTGGAATAGCTGGAATGTTATTTTCTTTTGATCTTAATGGATTTGTTTTTATTAGTAGTAGTACAGTATCCATTAACAGATTAACATCATCTATATTATCTAATAATTCTGTCAAGTAGATTAAGAACTGTTTTTTCTTACTGTCTAGTTGACCTAAAAACAGTCACACTTGCTTGTTTCTGCATATTCTTCTCTAAGATGTTTCATATAATAGAAAAGTATTTATAATAAGTACTTAGGTAAAACTCAGTCATTCATCAGAGCAACAGATACCTAATGACTTTTCCCAAACATGTCTTTTCTCATAAACTAATAGATCTGTAATAGCAGAATGTATTTTTTCAAATGACTTCTCTCATGGCTTCTTTTGCATGAAAAACTAGAGATGTTTTGGGTCTGACCATGTATGATATACTTTAAAAACCTCATGCCCACTATTCAGTATTTTAAAATAGTACTTTGAACAAATTGATGAACTCTAAACAATGCATCCCCTTCTTCATCCCGAAAGGAGTTAGAGTGGTCATCATTATAGTTTTATTTTAACAGAAAACCTTTTCCTTGTTATCTATTTTCTACTACTTATTTCTTAATTACTTTTTTGTATTCTTTTCCCCCGTCGTTCCATTTATTAAGGAGTGGGATATGGGAAAGGTGTTGAACATGATCGTTTTAGTTTGAATACTGTATCAGTGAATTTTGATACATTTGTAAGACTTAATTTTTGGGTGTAAATTGATGTTCCATAGGAATACTGACTTCCTAGAAAAGGTCCTGTGTGATAAAAAAAAATTAAAGTTTTAAAAAATGATTCTGTATAAGCCAGTGACCTCAATATTTTCTTGCTGTTTCCTTTTTTAAATAGTTGTAGGGTTTGTGGAGCACCTGCTTTGAATTAATTGACTTTAGGGGAAAGTATATTTGTAGTGAATGAGCTGGTCCTTAGGCTATTTTTGTGTTCTTACTGTTTTATCATACAGTCTTAGAGTAAGTAAAATACAGTGTTTAGTATCATATTGTTAAGTGAGTATCACAAACTAGAGTACACGAGAACAGGCTTCTGGTTAAAAGTATAGTAGAGGTTAGGAGGGTTTTGCTGCTAATGATGAGTGGTTTTTAGTCATTAGAATGGTGATTATCTTGAATGAGGTATAGGTATAGTAAAAAATCTGATTCTAAAATAACTTTAGAGGTAGGAGTTGATAATAATACACATTTGGTACCATCCTAATACAGAACAGTACTTTTGTTATTACTTTAGCAAATCAGCTAAAGCCTTAATGATTTCACTTTAGAACTCTTAACTGGACCTTCATTGTGGTTTCCAGTCTATGAAATGGCCACCATTCTTTTGTCTCTGTTCTTAATTTTTCTAAAATTCCTTTTCTGTTTCTAAATCATTAGACCTTTTCATCTTTTTTTTAAAAAATTTCTACCTCTGAACCTATTTAAGACTTAGCCCACATGTTATAAATAGCCCTTTACCCCTAATTTTTTTTTTGTTTGTTTTTTGTTATTTTACTTATGCCACACACATACTATACTGGTTGTTTATATCTTTCACTTGAATAAACATAGGTATGCCATGAAAGCCAGTATATTCCCGTATAGGGTGGGGAACATGGTCCAGGGTGGGTGGCTCTTTTATTGTTGCATTTTGGTTATTCTCTTTTTTACCTATTGGCTTCCTGATGTTGGAGAGCAGATCTGTCCTTAGTATGCTACAGATGTTAATTGGACACATAAATGTTTTCTTCTGAGGATTCATTTTAAAAGATGTTAAATGTAGTTCTTCCATCTTGATGATGATTAGATATTTTGCACTTAAGATTAATAAACAATAATATAGCTGCTACTTTTCACTTTGCATCTTTTGACTAATTCAATACTAATTAATTTACTTCCTTTCTTCATTTTGCTGTAATGCATTTGGACTGCACAGATCCTTTCTCTGCTACTGTAGATGCTGTTGATGATGCCATTCCAAGCTTAAATCCTTTCCTCACAAAAAGTAGTGGTGATGTTCACCTTCCCATTTCTTCAGATGTATCCACTTTTACTACTAGGACACCTACTCATGAAATGTTTGTTGGTAAAGTACCATTTAACCTTTCTTTCCAATTAATGTTTATACTGCCTAAGTATTTTTTACGTATTCATTAATTATTTTTAAGGCGCTGCAATAATTATTTTGGATTTTATTATCAAATTTTAAAATAAACTAAATAATAATAATGTAGTGACATTTTAAAATTAGTATCCCTAATTTTATTTAATCCAAGTTTTTAGGAAAGAAGATTTCCTTTGAAGTTGTGGGTTGGTGGTTTTTTTTTGTTTTTTTTTTTTAGTGTGTTGTTTTCCATCATATTATAGTGTGATACTCAAGCTGTCTAACATCATTTACCACATTCTGCCCCCCCCCCCATTTTGTTGATTAATTCAGAGAGTTGGCTATAGGGTAATATCTCTTACACTTACTAATATGTATGTGCTTATATCTTTCCCTCTTTGTTTAGGAGAGAGGATGGTTATCATTCTCAGTAGCTATCTTTTTTTTTTTTTTTTTTTTTTTTTTTTTTTTTTTTTTTTTTTTTTTTTTTTGAACTGTGAATAGTACAATTTTAGATTGTCTTAAATCCATACATACCCTCTGTCCTATTCTTAAGGGTTTCACTTCTTTGTTAGCCTGGAGATAAATGACAAGTAGAAAATGAAAACAATTAAATCGCCTTTAGTTGTGGTATAAAAATCTGTAAAAAGGTAAAATTTCACTCCAGAGTTACAAGGAAATCTAAGTTTATGAATATATAGTAACCGAAATTAACATTTTTCAACCCCGTGAAAAGATTCTGAACACCTCTTAAAAGGTGATGAAACTGCTTTTATTCACTTCAGAGAAACAGCTTTTAAGGCGATGCAAATTTAAATTTGTGTTTAAAGCAGCATGCTAAAAGTCAACTGTGTACCCTAAATAGACATGTGGCCACATTCTGAACATTCTGTTCGATACATATGAGGAGGTGGAAGAGAGGTGACTAGAAAAGAGAAGTTGGAGATTTTAGGAAGTTCCAAGGCAGGTGCTGTCATTATATATAACTAGTCTCATAGCTCCGAATTCTAAGAATTAATTGCAGGCATTCCTTCATGTCATT
This sequence comes from Mellivora capensis, assembly GCA_004024625.1. Lineage (NCBI taxonomy): Eukaryota > Metazoa > Chordata > Mammalia > Carnivora > Mustelidae > Mellivora > Mellivora capensis. The sequence continues at coordinate 32,406 of PISX010003716.1, forward strand.
GTAACATATTACAAGTTAAGTAAAAAGTGGTTGAAGCTAAATTTCGTATTTGGCTACTCTTCAGAAAATTTGTGAAATGCTGTACCTTATTTGCTTGGTAAAAAAAGGTTACTTGAGTTATCCTTGGAATGTGGTTTTCTAATAAGCTTATATTTTCTTTATACTTATTGAATATGAACTAGCTAGCATGTATTTAGTACGTCTGGCTTCTTGTATCATTAAGTCAGTTGCTTTAATTGGGGGTATGAAACAGCTATGTCTTTACTTTCGGTCTTACAATTTCTGTCTTTTAGGACAGACCAGTACATGTGCTTCAGTATGTCAGTCTTCTGTTCACCCTAGAGGGACAGAATGCTATAGGCTATAGCTGTTTCACATTAAAACAGAAGCAGAGTAAAAATATAAAAAATGTTTGTGAGAGTTAATTATTACTTACGCTTTTCAAAGAAACCCTTTAACAAAAGGAATGTACTAGAAATGTCCTTTTCCTAATGTTTTTTTAAGTTTAAGGCCTTTGGGTTGGGGCAAGAGGAAGACCAAAAAGCAAAGAAAGTTAGTAAAGTTGATGGCCATATATGCTAAGGTGAGTAGGTGCTTTGAAGCTTAAAATCCTAGAATTGGTGATTGTAAGCTTGTGAGGACCTCCAGAGAATATTTAGTCAGGTTCTCAATTCTCATATTGGTAACAGAATTACTACCATGTTTATGGATGGATCATGTGAGTCTGAGAAAAGTTAATGTCCTGAGACAACCTGGCTGATAGGAGCAAAAGCTTGAAGCAGGAGTCCGGTGTCTTTGCTTTACAGTGCCCTTTCCTTATGGAAGTGTTGACTTTATTTAAACTCTTAACATTCTTTGAGTATAAAGAGTATAAATGAAAGTACAGAGTATACTTAAAAAAAAGTTCATCTGTCAAGTTTTGTCATTAGCAAAAACTTACTGTTTAGTACTTGAGTTTTTGTACAAGCGAGTCTAGAATGGGAAAATATAAATCACTCAAGTCAACATAGGCCATTAGTCTAGAACAAGAATCAGCAAACCTTTTCTCAAGGGATCAGATTGTAAATATTTTTGGCTCATGAGTCATATATCTCTGTTGCAGCTACCAGCTTTGGCATTATAGCATGAAGGTAGCCATAGACAATACATAAATGCGCGTTTGACTGTGTTCCAGTAAAACTTTTTTCACGAAGACATGCAGCTGTAGTTTGCTAATGTCTGTCCTAAGAAGAGGCTTTATAATAAGAAGCCTTTTAATCCACATTAAACGTTCCTGAGAAGTAAGGTTGTATAATAAAAATTCCAACAGTTTCTTAGAGTATTCAGAGCATGAAAGGGCCACCCAAGGTATGTCATTCCTACAGCTGTGTTAGCCCCGTTTTTGTTGCTCGGTGGCACATGTGACTAGTGTCTACCATAACAGAGCAGATTTATAAAACATTTCTGTTACTAGAAAGTTTTTGGATAGTGCTTCTGTAGAACAGTGGTCAACAAACTTTTTATGTAAAGAGCCAGATAGTAAATATTTCAGACTTTACAGGATACATGAGATCTCTGTTACATATTCTTCTTTTATTTTCTTTCATTTTTTAAAAACAACCCTTTGAAAATGTAAAAACCTTCTTTAGCTCACATGGCCATATTAAAAATAGGCCTCTGGCTGTAATTTGCCAGCCTCTGCTCTAAAGGATTAAGAATGACCGAGAAAAATCAGAGAACAGCTACATAGACACCCTCTAACTCGTTCAGAGGAGGACATTGGTCCGATGATGTGAACTCCAGTGTACAAAGTAGCTTGTCCTCATTAAAGCAGTTATAAGTCAAGAAGAATGGGTTGATGATCCCAGCTATGCCATGTCTGTGACCTTGTTCAGGCCTACTTACTCACCTGTAAAAGAAGATCTCAGAAGACATGTTAATATTGACTAAAAAGCCAACTACTGCTTATTTCTCTAAGGAAATAAATGTTGGTTATTTTAAAAATTTTGTTGTGAATATATTTTAAGTAGAATATTCATAATGGAGACTTAAGTGCTTTTTTAAATAAGTTGTAATGTGAAGAACACTAAGAGCTTGGACTCTCCTGTCTTTGTTTTTGTTTTGTTTGTTCATTTGTTTTTTAATTATTCCATTCCACTCTTAACTGTTCCTCCTCATTTTTCTCTTCCTTTTTTTTCCTGTCTCCACCCCTCCCCCGCCCCCCATGTATGCCTTGTCAGATTCTTTTTGTGGCACTCAAGCTTATCCTAATACTACCCTTATGTGCCATGAGCCTTCTACTGTAGCTGGTTTATTTGGAGGTAGGTAATGGTATCTCTAAAGTTTATCAACTTATTTATGCAGGAGGGACTTCTTTGTTTTCTTTAAAATGAGGTTTGTTTTTTTTTTTAATTTGGTTAAGAAAAAACATACTTGCTTTTGAGGAACAGATCATTTTCTCCCTAATTTTGTCTGTCTTAATTAAACACAGGATTGTTTTGTGAGTGGATACTTGTCATCTCCCTACTTTAATCCGTACTCAAAAGGTTCACATTTTCAGAGGAGCTTATAACGTTTTATTATTACAAGCTTATGGATTTAAAGCTCTTTGTATAGTGATAGAACACTAAATAATTTTGACTTAAACAGTTGTGTCACAGATGTAGGGAGATTCTCCTGGAAACAGGCGTGCTTTGCCAGCACTTTGCAAAGGCAGAAGAAACCGGGAACAGTTTCCAGAAAGTCATGGCCATTTTGATACTCATTTCTGTCTTTCCAAACATGTTCTAGGCCAGTGCAGTGATAATTAAACCCCCAAATCCAGCTTATTTTATTTTTTTCTTTTTGGTGTGTAGGAGTTGATTACCTTAGTTCATTTGGGATTGAAAAGTAGGTTTGACACAAGTGAAGAATGAGGCTCTTGACTGGCAGACTTGGGCATGATTAAAAGGATTTCAAAATGGAAATTATGAGGACATTTGATGGAAAGTATGTGTTTAGAATTCAGTGAATTTGCATTTGAATTCCTTTTTGAATTCCAGTTCTACGTCCTTACCTGTGTGACTTGAAACAAGTATTTGACCTTTCTTAAGCCTATGAAAATTGGGATAATAATAACTTACAGGATTGTCATGAGATTTACATATATGACTGTATAAAATCTAGCGCTATGCCTGGTACGTAGAATTATCATTAAAATTACTACTGAAAACTATCTTGTGTATGCAAATCATTTTATATTTGTTATTATTTAATCATCAGATACAGCCCTGAACACTTTTTTCATTGCTTTTGGACTTTATTAAAACTGCTATGGTTGTTCACTTTTTTGGCCCAGCATTTGCTGTGAGAAGCTCAAGAAGTTCATATAACTTTAATAGCGAATACATATAATTACTATAGCTGTAATAATACAATTTTCTTTTTCTGCCTACTAGTTTATATAAAATGAAATACTTGGGATGAATTGAAAACCCCTAAAAGATTCTGAAATCAGATAATCTGAGGTTTAAGTCTTGGTTTTGCTATTTAATAAATCTTTGACCTTGAGTAACATTGTTTAAGCTCTTTGTTTCCTTATCTGTAAAATGAGGATAATAATGACTATCTCATAGGGTTATTGTGAGGTTTAAATAATATACTGTTTATAAAGCTCTTGCATTAGTGTTTCATAGGGTTTAATAAATAGTAGAAGTTATTTTCACAGAAAGTGTGAGATCTAATTTATTATGGAACTACCTCTAAAATCCCTTAACAAAACAGTATATTTTTCTGGATGGTGTTTGGAATGCCTTTCTGTCCTCAAAGCTTGTTCATCTTGTACCATGCAGTTAATTTATTATCGTCCTCCTGATATTTGCTCTGCCAGGCAGTGATTTCTAAATGTTGATCTCTGAATTATTGATGGTCAGTGGTAGAGTTTTCACTGGGCCTTGGTGAAGTGAAAGAGTAGGCAATTCAATGTCATGATTATTTTATACAGTTAACCTTAACTCAGAACTTGTTCATCTTTTTTTTTTTTTTTTTCTGGGTCTCTGAATTTTCCTTTTGAGATGCTGATAGTAGTTTTTAATCTTTGTTTTAAGTAACTTTTAAAAATTAAATCCTGGGAAGCCTGAATGGCTTAGTAGGTTAAGCCACTGCCTTCAGCTCAGGTCATGATTCCAGGGCCCTGGGATGAAGTCTGGCATGGGGCTCCTCGCTCAGCAGGGAGTCTGCTTCTCCCTCTGCCTGCTCTGCCTGCTCTGCCTGCTGTTCCCCCTGCTTGTGCGCGTGCCCTTGCTCGCTCTCTCTCTGATTTAAAAAAAAAAAAAAAAAAAAAAAAAAGTTAAACCCTAACAGTCTCCCAAAAAATGACTTGGGATAAAAGGCCATTAAGTTGATAATGTTCATTGAAATGAAAATGTAGAACTCTTACCTTGAAGATGTGTTACTACTTAAAATATTTTTATTTTGAAATACATTGCTCGCTTCCCTAGGAGCCAATCAGATATTACAATTTATAAAAAATTTCTTTTTACTTTTTGCATACCTAGAGATGTTTTTAAATTTGAGTTGCTAGCTTTGGGTTACTTTATATCCTCTCAAACTTTTTACACTTTTAGGTAGTAGTCTTGTAATTGCACAGACTGATGCCCCTAGGGACCATAGTAAATGGCTCCTCTCTTTACGGAGAGAGAGTTATAAATTATTGTTGTGTGTATTTCTAAACTTTGGAGACTTAGCCAGCGTACTGTTTCCAGAATCATTTAAAGAACAATTTGTGTATTTCTTACACTGATGGTTCCATGGGCACAAAATTAAGCACAGTAGGTTTTTGTCTTCCTTGAGTAGATGCTTAAGTTCTCATAGAGAAGAACCAGTGAGCCCATGGTGTAATTCTTAAACAGCTTTTGTACACTTAAAATGTTGTTAGGGACACCTGGGTGGCTCAGTCAGTTAAGCGTCTTTCTTTGGCTCAGGTCATGATCCCAGAGTCCTAGAATTGAGCCCTGCATCAGCTCCCTGCTATGTGGGCAGCCTGCTTCCCCCTCTCCCTCTGTCTGCTGCTCCCCCTCCTTGTGCTTCTCTCTCTCTCTCTGTCAAATGAATAAATAAAATCTTTTAAAAAAATGTTATTAAACTGGTAAGTCTAGAAATCTGGAAACCTCTTGATGAATGGTCAGATTTATATACTAAATTATTTTATACTTTGATAGTGTTTGTGTTCTCATTGTATGACCATTGTGGTGGTGGTGGTGGTGTTTTAAGATTTTATTATTTATTTGAGAGAGACAAAGAGCTTGAGAGAGGGAGAGGGAGAGAACGCATGCCGGAACAGAGGGGAGGGGTAGAAGAAGAGGGAGAACAGATTCCCCGCAGAGCAGGGAGCTTGATGCAGGGCTCAATCCCAGGACTCTGGGATCTTAACCTGAACCTAAAGCAGATGCAGATGCTTAACCAACTAAGCCACCCAGGTGTCCCTGACCATTGTTTTTAAGAGTGGTTTAAAAAGTAATTATGGAATAAGAGCTTTTTAAAAAAGTTTTATTTATTTGAGAGAGTGTACACAGCGTGCATGCAGAAGCTGAGGAAGAGGCAGAGGCAGAGGGAGGGAGAATCCCAAGCAGACTCCCCGATGAGGGCAGAGCCTGGAGTCCGGCTTGATTCTAGGACCCTGAGATCGTGACTTGAACTGAAACCAAGAGTCAGCAGCTTAACCAACTGAGCCACCCAGGTGCCCCTGGAATAAGAACATTTTTAAAAACTTGTGTCCTTTGGAATACTTATGATAGATCTAAAGTGTTACTTTTATTTTTATTTTATTTTATTTTTTTTAAGATTTTATTTATTTATTTGTCAGAGAGCGAGCGAGAGAGCGAGCACAGGCAGACAGAGTGGCAGGCAGAGGCAGAGGGAGAAGCAGGCTCCCTGCCGAGCAAGGAGCCCGATGTGGGACTCGATCCCAGGACGCCGGGATCACGACCCGAGCTGAAGGCAGCCGCTTAACCCACTGAGCCACCCAGGCGTCCCTAAAGTGTTACTTTTAAAGGGGGAACCTAAGGATTAGTGCATTGTAACTTTCAGAATCCTTTTCTCAAATGAACTTAAACCATATTGCATTTAATTAATAATTTAAAGGTGGAAGGAAGGTGAGAGAAATAATGGAAGGTGAGTAGGTTGGGGGGGGAAGGGGAAGATTCCAGGATCTAAGTAGAATCTCTAAGTAGATATTTTTTAAAACACTGTAGAATATTTACTTCATTACCGAGTGATCATTTGCATTGTGTATATATTTTACTTCATGCAAAGTCCTAGAGTTTTAGGTGTGTTTAGTTTCTTTAAAATCATCAGTATACAAAATTAAGGAAAAAAGATAAAGATTTTACTTTTGTAATGAAACAAACTTAGTAGTACAACTTCAGTTGCTCTTTTGTTAGTTTTGTCAGTAGGATGATTTTGTTAGAGAAAAATGTCATCACCACAAAAAGATGGAGTAGTGTTAAGAAACATTTTGCTTGAAGGATTGGCCTTATTTTTCATTGGGGGAATTTATTGCTTTTTCCATCCTATTATCATTATTAAGAGCTGTAAATGTAGATGTATTAAAGAATTGAGCTTTTTCCTCTTTGATTTTCCTTAGGATTCACTCCATCTCCAGTTGCACAGCCACATCCTTCAGCTGGCCTTAATGTTGACTTTGAATCTGTGTTTGGAAATAAATCTACCAACGTTATTGTAGATTCTGGGGGTAAGAAAAAATTGTTCTATTAACATTACTATAATGTTCTCATTATAGTAATTCTATAGATTCTATAGTAATATAGATTCTATGCAAGGACAGATAATAATATCTTTTGAACATATGTAAATAGATTAAATTGGGGTAGCCAGTGAAGTTGTTTCTCTTCTCCCAGCTATTAGATGAGAAGAATTTCAAGGGATTATTAACTGTTACCTTTTCTTAGTGGCAGTTTTGATTCTGGGAGGATTTTGTTTCTCCTAGAGCTAAATGAGATCTTGCTCACATTAGATTGGTAAATTGCTAATGGTTATGTGTAGAATGTTGTGCTTTGTAATCATTACAGTTTTCACCTTTACTGAAATGAAATTGGCTTTTTTTGAAAAGTAGAAAAAATAAAGCCTTTGATACCTGACTTGTTGAGACAGTTGGTGCTTAACCAGCTAGAATGTATTAAATACCAGAGCTGTGGGGCTTGTTGTTATTTTAAGGATGGTTCTTTCTGTAGTATGCTTGTTCATTTGTCTTAAAATTAGGACTTATATAAGTGTGTAGAGCCAGGTTTCCATTTGTTTTCATTTAGTATTTTGTTAATTTGAAGTTTGTAAAGATTAAGAGTTTCCATAAAATTTATTATTCTTACCATGGGATGACCTTTGATTTTGATAAGTAAATAAGTTCAAGTCATTTGAAGAAACATACTGAGGCGTTTTTGATTTTATAATAGACGATTATACAAAAAGTAAGCAATCTTATAAAGAGTATGTATGGACTAAGAATTTTTTTTCTCTATGTACTAGTAGGTTTATAATTACATTTTTGGATGCATTTGACTTTTTCCTTTTGAGTTTGTTTTTCTGGGAAAAGGGATAAAGTAAATAGAGATCAGCTACTCATATTTTGTACACCACCATTTTTGGTGACTTTGTTTTCCAAATTTTCTATCAGTCCTGGATCATGTTATTGAGTCCTTTACTGGATTTGTTTGATTGGATTTACTTTTCTCGCTTTAGTAAGGAACCTTAAGGGATCTATTTTATTTTCATTTCTAAGCAATGTCCTAGTTTAGTAGATGGTTTAATGTTATTGGAGCATAAGGTTAACAATTTCTTGGGTATAATTTAGGTTAACTGTTTTTAGACAGAAGAAAAGTGATAAAAATGGTACATTTTTATGTCCTCCTAATGTTGTGGTTTACGTATACCTTACATTCTCTACTCTGAAGAATGTAAAAAGGTCTACAAAATATTTATAAGATGAAACATTGTTCAAAGGAACAGAGATGTATTTTTTGTCTATATTTCTTCAGGTATAAGTGAGTCTTCAGAAAATCTTGCCAGGGGGCGCCTGGGTGGCTCAGTGGGTTAAAGCCTCTGCCTTCGGCTCAGGTCATGATCCCGGGGTCCTGGGATTGAGCCCCGCATCAGGCTCTCTGCTCAGCAAGGAGCCTGCTTCCTCCTCTCTCTCTGCCTACTTGTGATTTCTGTCTGTCAAATGAATAAAATCTTTTAAAAAAAAAAAGAAAGAAAAGAAAAGAAAATCTTGCCAGTGATGGGGAGAATTATATTCCATTCCCTTCTCTTTCACAACTTTGGAATAAGAATTGTTTACTCGAATGCTTCTTTCTAGTCCCCTTTAACCTTAATATAATTTTTTTTAAAGATTTTATTTATTTATTTGACAGGGAGAGAGATCACAAGTAGGCAGAGAGGCAGGCAGAAGGTAGGGGGAAGCAGGCTCCATGCTGAGCAGAGATCCCAATGTGGAGCTCGATCCCAAGACCCTGAGATTGTGACCTGAGCCGAAGGCAGACGCCCAACCCACTGAGCTACCCAGGTGCCTTAATTTTGCTTAATATAATTGCTTAATATAATTTTGTCATGAAATAAGACATGACAGATCTTTTCAATCAGTTTACTTTGAAATGGTGAATTTCTCCCTCTTCCATTTAAAGTCATTAATTAATGCCCAACGTTGTGGAGGACTTTTCCGGTAGACAAACAAGTAGAAAAGGCAGAGATTCCTGTAGAAAGCTAGCACCATAAAGTCCCTTACAAATCTTGTTTCATCTGTTTGTAACTTTAAGGCTTTGATGAACTAGGTGGACTTCTCAAACCAACAGTGGCCTCTCAGAACCAGAGTCTTCCTGTTGCCAAACTCCCACCTAACAAGTTAGTATCTGATGACTTGGATTCATCTTTAGCCAACCTGGTGGGCAGTAAGTATTCTTTGGATTCTTTTAACCTTCTTCACAATTAATTGTATTATAAAAATGAGTCTAGTTTTTAAATGCTTTCTTTATTTCCTGTTGTAGATCTTGGCATTGGAAATGGAACTACTAAGAAGTGAGTGTTTTATATGTATTATTTCCCCCATGTACCATTTAGAGGTCGATTTGGCTTTCATCTTAAAAGTATGTGTAGACCTGTCAGATCTGCATATTAAATGCTTTTTGTTCAATCTAAGTATATAGTAAAGAAACTTTCCAATTACAGACATTTAACATTCTCACTGATGTTTTTTTAAAGTGATGTAAATTGGAGTCAGCCAGGTGAAAAGAAGCTAACTGGAGGATCTAACTGGCAGCCAAAGGTTGCACCAACAACTGCTTGGAATGCTGCAACAATGGTGAGTTGAAAAAGCTCACAGTAAATGACTAATTTAGGAGAATAACATGAAAATGTTTTTAAAGTGATAGCTGTAAGTGGGAAGATTTGTTTATTGAGTTTAGGTATATAAGTAATTTTTTATTTTTTTTTTTAAGGAAGCTGATTGACTATATTTGCCAAGTATATTTTAGTAGCCAACATTTATTTAAGGGTTACTTTGTGCCAGCCATCATTCTAATAAATAATGTGTGACTTTTTCTCCTATAATCCTTAAATTAACTACATGTGTTGGTAACTATTACTGTCCTCACTGTGCAGATGAAATGGAGGCACAGAGTTATTACATAATATGCCTAGGATCCCAGAGTTTTTAAGTGATTGGGTGGATTTTTAGAATACAGGAAGCCTAACCACAGAGCTTAAACTCTTTAATCATTACCCTCTACTTCTGATTTCAAATTTATTATGTATTTATCTAGAATATAAAATCATTAGTGTTTTTCTGATCTCACCATTGGTAAAGAAACTGTACGTGTTTGGTTTTTGTTAATGTTGTCGAATAGTTCATAGAGTTGATTTTCCTTACTTGCTGTAATTATATTCTTAAAATCCCCTAAACACTGAACCATTGCTAGGCTCACACGTACATGTGTACATATTTCCTCTAGCAATGGTTCAGGGTTCACTGATTTAGTATTGGGTTATTTTAACAACATACGTGCAGCAAATAAGGAGAATTGCCTATATGTGTATGTACACACACACATGCACACATACATACACACACATATATACCCCTTACATTCATTATTATCTCAAATCCTAAAAAAAATACTTGTTCTAGTAGATGCCCTTTTTTAAAAAATATATATATATTTTTTAATTTATTTGTCAGAGAGGGAGAGAGAGAGAGCACAGGCAGACAGAGTGGCAGGCAGAGGCAGAGGGAGAAGCAGTCTCCTTGCCAAGCAAGGAGCCCGATGTGGGACTCGATCCCAGGACGCTGGGATCATGACCTGAGCTGAAGGCAGCTTGCTTAACCAACTGAGCCACCCAGGCGTCCCGCCCCCCCTTTTTTTTAAACAGAAAAGAAAATGTGGTTCATAAGAGTTAGGTGACTTACTTACCTGAGGCTACAGCACTAAACTTGAGAATCCAGCCCTATCTAGCTGGCTCCACAGCCAGAGAGCTTCTTGTAGTAGTATACTGCCTTGTTCCCTGTGTTCTCCATCCCTCTGGTTATTGTTATATCAGAGCTGAAACAAGGCAGAATCTTACTTTGTTCAGCCTCAGCTGAGAATGAAGGTGTTGGGCAACAAATTTTTCACCACTCTGTGCATGTCTGTCAGTGACCTTGAAAGCACCACAAACGTTAATTTTCGGGATCACAAATTTTAGCAAGTAAGCAAATTTGTAAATATGGAATGTATGAAAAATGAGGATTAATTGTATATGCCAAATAACTAGTTAGCATCTAGTACTGAATAAGTTCTGCTAATGTTTTTAATCACTACAAGGTATGGTTGTCCCAGAGTAGCTTTATGGCTCTGCCCCTGTCCTTAGTCAGCTGCTATTTCACCAGTGTGGGAAGTTGTCCTACATTAGAAAAAACCAGTTTCTTCTTCTTCCTTCTTTCTTCTTCCTTCTTCCTTCCTTCTTCTTCCTTCTTCTTTCTTCTTCCTCCTCCTTCTTTCTTCTTCTTCTTCTTTCTTCTTCCTCCTCCTCCTCCTCCTTCTTCTTCTTCTCTCTTTTTCAAAAGATTTTATTTATTTGACAGAGAGATCACAAGTAGGCAGAGAGGCAGGCGGGGGCAGGGGGTTGGGGGAGCAGGCTGCTGCTGCACAGAGAACCCAACACGGGGCTCGATCCCAAGACCCTGAGATCATGACCTGAGCCGAAGGCAGAGGCTTAACCCACTGAACCACCCAGGTGCCCCAAACCAGTTTCTTCTTAAAGAAAAATTTAAAACAAGCTTTCTTAACAATATTCTGGAAATAGCATTTTGATTACACAGGCTACCCATTGTAGCCTTCCTGTTGTTAAAGACCACCATTATCCCTCTTATAGCAATTTTCTTGTATTAAATTCCTTCCAGAGCACCACTTTGTTTTCCTGGGCTTAATCATATGTGAAAATTACCAGGGCTCAGCTAAAAATAATGTGCTGATAAAATTTGGGACATTATATAAAGAGTTTTGTTAGGTTTAGTATTCTTAGATGAAAAATAAAAATTTAGCCAACTTTTTAAGGCAGCACTTTTTCATTAATAGAGGTCACTGCCATTACTAATAAATCCTTGCATTTAATTAGCTTGTTAGGTTTTTACACATACATATATCCTTACTGTCTTGAGTCTGTTAACACTGCATTCTTGGGGAAGTTTGAATTGATAGCATCCCAATTACAAGAACAATGTTGGGCAATTTCTCTTTTGTAAGTATAAAACCTCTAGAAAGCAGATTTTAGTTGAAATCCATTCCCTCTGATTCTGAATCCCGGGTTTATCTGCACTGTAACAAACTTCACTGACGAGGGGATGACAAGAGGTTAGGTTAGTGGATTTTATACCGTTTGGTGTGAATTACATATTGATAATACATGAAGACTGTTAAACATCCAAATGCTGATATGAAAATACAATGAATATTTTATTATTTTGTATTAAATTGGTATTAACCTATAAGTTTGTAGATAGCACTTGACTTAAGATTGACTACCACAATGTAATAGGCATTTAACCAGTTAGAATTTGTATGTAAGTTGATGATATTTATGCAACTGTATCATTGTGTGTATTCTCTTAATAATTTTCTTAAAATATTTGTATGTATGTATATAATAGAGTTTCTTTTTAATGACTAACATAGAGGGCTGGTGATGTGATTCACTACTTAGATAAACTGCTGCTTATGTCATTTCTGTACATTTCTAACCTCTTTATTAATCCATAAACACTGTCAAGGTTTTTGAACTTTTTTAAGTTAAAAAATTCATTGGTCTTTTATTAATCCGTATGATGATATACTACAAATTCTTTGAATTACTGCTTTCTGTTTTCCTGAGTGGTAGACATATGATGCAACCCTGTTTATTGGACGCACTGAATTTTGCAGTGTTGACACTACTGATAGATTTTATGTTTTATGATACTTGTCATAAACTATTAGATATGCAAGGGGATTATGTTGGAGACTAAATTTCCCTTTCAACCTTGATAGTGTTTTAGTATAGGTGTTCTTCCATTAGATACCGGAAATACAAGGGATTTTAGGTAGTTAGTGAATGTACATGTGAACTAAAATGCTCTCTGTGTATTTTCTGTTATGTAAGTATTTGTTCTAATCCAGTGTTATTGCATTATGTAATTGTTCTCCCTGGGAAAAACAGAATGGCATGCATTTTCCACAATACGTAAGTGACCAAAAACTAGCCTTTTTTGCAATAAATTGGCATGCTATTAACCACTGCTGTAGCAGAATCTCATAACCTTCCAGCTATTACTTTTTTCACATTCAGATTTTCAATGTGCCAGAAATTCTTTCTAGCATCTACTGATTTCATGGATGTGTTGCAGAATTGATTCTGATGGTGGCATGGGAAATACAGATTTTTTTTTTCTTGCTTAACATTCTGCCATTTGCTGCCAGATGGCTGGGTGTCTGTGTGTGTATCTGTGCTGCCACTATGCACTTGATGATCTCTGAATGAAGGGAAATGTTGATTGTTGTAATGTTGAAAATAACAATTGCATGAAATCTTACAGGCTTCCGCTGTACTTGGCAGTTTGTCTACTGCTCTTGCAGTTCTCAGTTTTTAAGTAGGGAGAGACCAATAAGTCCTACATGCTCACTCAAATACTAAACTTTTAACTATTCACTTTAGTTATGCTTCATTTAACTGCTCCACGCATATGTTCAAATTGCCGTGTGATTTCAGTTATTTTTTATATTTCAGCAGTGTTATTGGTCTTTCTCCTGTATTCAGTTTCAGTTTTCATTATAAGATAACACACACACACACACACACACACACAGGGGATGTTGTTAAGACAGCAAATATATCTAAAATGATTTTGTGCTCACATTGTGTATTTACAGAAAGCTTGAGGTAGGGTAGAAGGCGGAGGGGAACTTTAAACATCTTAGGGCTAGGTGGTTCTTTTAAGCATTTAAGAATAAACAGATTTAAAAGTTTCTTGCTCCTCCAAATTGATGCTTTATAGAAGATTGTTTAAATAATTGACAGAGTAAATTACAGGAAGTGCTAATACACGTACTCTGTATAAAAACTGTGTGCCTCATAAAAATAGTCACACTCAGTAGTGTTTTGAAATCTTTGAGGTTCTTTTAAAAAAGTGAATTGAGGTCTTCAGAATAATTTTTTTTTGAAAGATCAGATTATTAATTGATTTGGGATCTTTAACTTTTTTCTTGCTCAAAATACTGAAGCACCTAGGAAGACATTCACTAATACTTTCTCTGGGTAAACTTTTTTTTTTTTAAGACTTTATTTATTTATTTGAGAGAGAGATAATGAGAGAGAGCAAGAGCAAGAGCAAGGAGGAGAGGGAGAAGAAGGCTCCCCACTGAGCAGGGAGCCTGACCGGTGCTCGATCCCAGGACCCGAAGGCAGGTGCTTAGCCAACTGAGCCACCCAGGTACCCCTGGGTAAACATTTTTTGTAATAGCAATAGACCTCAAATTTTAGAATGTTCAGTATTTTTTTTTAAATCTGAAGATCTTTAAAGCTGTAAAATGCACGTTGAAATTTTAGATCACTGTTGTATCTAAGTTTAAATGTTTTTTTTTTCCTGATCTGCTTTTCTGCTAATTTCAAGACACTCTTTTTTCATTGAGCATTAATTGACACAGTTATTAATGATCCTAAGTGTCACATTTAATCACAGCTGTCTTAGCAATTCTTTTTAGTGGAACTATGCTATTGATTCCTTGAACTCAACTGACGTAACATGAGATATACATCCTTGTTTATTTTTTCTCCACCATGTCAGGCACCCCCTGTAATGGCCTATCCTGCTACTACACCCACAGGCATGATAGGATATGGAATTGTAAGTATTTTTCCAGACAAAACTTTTTGAAAATAGATTGATTTATATTTAACATGCCTTTTTACAGAGTTACTAAAAAAAGAACTTGGTGATACACATACCTTTCGTGCCTAACATAGAATCTTGTATCATAACATTGGTTTCATAAATATTTCTAGAATTGTCATTATACAGTAGATATCATTTATGAGTGTTCATAACTTGGCTTCTTTTTCCCCCTCATAACTTTGCTAAGTATTTTAAACTTCATCACAAACTCATTTAAACATTAATGTTATCTCCAACCCTTTGTGTGCCCTTACATTAATACCATTGAAGTCTTAAAACCTTAATACTATAGGGGAAGAGAGGAATTAACATTTCTTGAATTGTGTAGGGGCAAATTTAGTCCAGTATAGGCCAGAGAAACTTTCCTATGACAGTGATTACTACCATACAGAAATACTTGCCTTACTTTTAAGCTGCCCACAATCCATTCTACACTGCCCTTACTCTCCCAACTCTCTAAGACTCACTTAGGTAAGAAATGGAGGTAATGGCTTCAACCCCTGTATGTGGTTGAGGAACTGTTGCTAATAGGAGGCAGCATCACATCCTTTGGGATTGCTACTGTGGCTGCTGTGCTACTTCTTTATTTACATTTTATGGAAGTAGCTCTGGAGTTTAATTGAAAGGTAGAACCTGTAGAAAGGTAAGATTTTAGAGTATGGCATTTTAACCAAAATGATACCGTAGTGTGTATGTTCTATTTGGTTACTTATTTGTGTTAATTCTATACCATGGAGTAGTAGTTTTTAAACAAAGAGATGGTTGGTTGAAACTCAATTTTCAGTTACTCAAGAATGAACTAATCTCTTCATGTGTTATTTATTTAAGTCTATTCTTGGTTCTCCCTAACAATAGATGAAATAAAAGGAAAGAACCATTGAGAGTAAACCACTTCAAAGAAACAACTGTATTCACTTAGAATCACTTGCATAATGGCATAAGAACTTGATTTGACATTCAAAGGTAGTTTATTTTGAAATATCTTAGCCATTTTACAGTTTCAAGTTTTCCTATGTCTAAAACTGCAAATTTGAAAATTTTGAATTGGTTAAAATTTTGTCTGGCATACCGTAGTAAGGTTTACATTTTGCTTAAATTTAAGCTTTTTTTTTTTTTTTTTAGACCTTAGAAGTGTATACATCAAAGACTTAAAAAAAACTCTTAAGAATTTATGGCTATCAGTCTTAAGTGTATTTACAAGGATTTTTCCTTTGAGTTAAAATACCAGTACTTTCCATTCCTGTCATTCTTTTTGTTTACTACTCAAGCAAAATGTTAATCGACATTAACTAACTTAATATTTATCTTTTTTTTTTTTTTAGCCTCCTCAAATGGGAAGTGTACCTGTAATGACGCAGCCAACCTTAATATACAGCCAGCCTGTCATGAGACCACCAAACCCCTTTGGTCCTGTATCAGGAGCACAGGTACTAATGTGCCACATGTAACTCTTTTAAAATGTGCGTGATGTGGGAAGGATAGAATACTAAAAATTCTTTTTATACAACTTAAGGAACATTGTTTTTCCCCTTGACAGTGGATGTTATTTGCTTCTTTATCATCTAAAAAAGCTTTTAAGAATATTGATTATTTGGAAGAAGAGGACAGATTACAAACATTAAGGAAGGAAAATTCTTGACAACTTACAGTTGGTCAGTGCAAAGGACAGTTTTTTTTTAGGTTAAGGAACCTACTTTCTGTTCATGATTGTGGCTTTGCTCTCCTTTGTGAACCCTAGAAATCTTGAACTCAGAGCTCCAGTGTTTTGGCTTGACTGGTGCTATAACAAAGGTGTTGACATATTTGTGGAATGTGGCAAGTCTACAAAAAGTGGTGAATGTTATTCTTTCACTAGATACATGTATTTAAAAACAAATGGTGGTGGAGGTGGGGATGATGGGAAGGCAAAAAAAAAATCTTGAAATGCCATGCTGACCTAATTTCTTTAAAGAGACTTTCCTCTTCAATTGTTTCTAAGACCCTCTCCCAGTTCCTGGAATTTCACCCCAAATATTCACACACTCATCCCATTATTGTTAGCATTAGGGAAATCTGGATTTTTTTTTAGAAAAAGCTTTTCCCCACTGTGGTTAGAAGAAATGTGCAGTTTCTTTGTTACTTTTCTTATGGCATACTAGTAGATATGACACTTAGTAAGTGATAGAATGGCTTCTCATTCTTCATGGCTCTGCTCCTGTTGTGTAACACTTGGTAGAAATTACACGCAATTGTTAAAGTACTCCTTTCTTACACTGCTTCTGATGCCAAGTGATTGGTTACTTTCATGTGTTTAAAACTTATTTAAAAACATTGATGTGAGCATTTGGTAATGGACTTGTTATTCCTTTCCGACTTGAATACATGTAGTATTTCCATTTGCCAATCCCTACAGTGTTATACTACCAATATTAGTTTGTATTGACCCAGTTTGAATCTATTCTCTGTGTATTTCATAGACTTGGGAAGCATAGGTGATCAGTCCTTTTGTTTTTTAGACTTTTGAGCATTTAACTCATTTTATAAATTGGCATCTCAGGGACTACCAGTAACTTGGAGTGGATAGTGAATTCTACCTGATTAAAAGGTAAAATCCATGTTCTTTGCAATTCATATGTTTGCCCGGATGCCTCTTTTTTCCCCCTTTTGTCCATGTTAAAGTAACCCTTTCTTCCTGTTCCTTAATCAAAAAAGTATTTATGATGAAAATAGCTGGGAGTGAGGGTAATGGTGCAGCCATAACTTTTTTATAAGTCGGTTATTTTGTATGTATTTGTTTTTATAAAATGGATTATGGAAATGTATACATAGTTTACTTTGTCTTTTGTCTTTTACCAGTAGTAGTTCTAAATACTGGCTTAACTTGCTAAAGAAGTACTAGATTTTGATAATCTTTTAAAATGTTGATGATTTCCCTAATGGTTGGTGTAGATGTTTTCTTGAGATTGTAGGTCTCTCTCATGTCCTTTCTTTTTTCTTTTTTTTCCAGTTTTTTTGTTTGTTATTTAAACTTTTAACCTCAGATATGGCTCATTTATTTTTTTAAGGATTTATTTATTTTAGAGCATGTGCGAGTTGGGGGGAAAGGGCAGAGGAAGAGGGAAAGAAGCAGACTCCCTGCTGAGTGTGAAGTATGATGTGGGGCTCAATTTTCCGACCCTGAGATCATGACCTGAGTCGAAATCAAGAGTTGGATGCTTAACCAGTTGAGCCACTCAGCACCCCTATCATTTATTTGTTATTTTTCCTGTATAGATTGAGTGATTAGGACCTTAAATGTATTTAAGAGAAAAAGCTATATTCCAGTGCTACAAATTTACCAGGAACTGCTTGAATACCACCTGCTTGAACACCACCTGACATTTTCTGAGCACTTGTATCACCTTCTTCTCAAAATAATTTTTAAGGTAGATGGACCTGCTATCACCATCCCGTCTTATAGATAGAGAAAGCTGAGACTTGGAAAGGTTCTTCAGCTAAATAAATGATGAAATGCAACTTACCCCAGGAATCCTTGGCTTCTGGTCCAGTGCTTATTTGTAACACTCTTCCTCTCTGCTTAATGGGATTGGGCCCAAATGGCTACTATACTAGCACAGTCTTCCTTTTGGCAGCAGTGAACTGCTCTGCAAATCTTTGGGTTTCCTGCTGGATTATAAACTACATTTACACATTTCAGTATATAATTTCTATAGATGTCAAGAGCATGTGTAGTGTTGGGAATGCTTTGAACCTTACTCAAACATTTTATATGAATTTGCTTAAAGAAAAAAAAAAATACATGGTTAAAAAAATTGTGGTAAAGGAGCACCTGAGTGGCTCATTGGGTTAAAGCCTCTGCCCTCAGCTCAGGTCATGATATCAGGGTCCTGGGATTGAGCCCGGATTAGCTCTCTGCTCAGCGGGGAGCCTGCTCCTCCTGCGGGGCCCTCCCCCCCCTGCCTACTTGTGGTCTCTGTCTGTCAAATAAATAAAATCTTTTTTTAAAAATTGTGATAAAAATCTGCCTTTATAAAAAGTGCTGGTCCCCTAGCATCTCCTCTTATTCTAGGTTTTATATCCTGTCGCCTTCTAAAAATCCATAACTCGCTAAAACATGAGTAAAGTGCAAGAATTTCCATGGGCATGAAAAGAGATAGTGTCAGAAATACCTTTTCCTAATGAAATTATGCCAGAAGAGAAGAGAATGAGAACATTAGAGTAATTAGTTTCAAGTTAAGAAATCAAATTTGATGAGAGCATTTAACTCTAAATATAGATTGAAGAAAGCATGTAAGGAAGCAAATAGATAACTAGAAAAAGAGAAAATCAGGTGGCAGTGAAATGGCTCAGAAAATCTTCTGTCGGTTTCAATCAGTTGAAAGGCAGAATCTCAATTTTTTTTTTTTAAAAGATTGGATTTATTTATTTATTTTTGGGAGAGAAAGCGCAAGCCGGGGGCGGGGGGGGGGGGGCGGGAAGGGCAGAGAATTTCTAGCAGACTCCATGCTGAGACACTCATGACCTGAACGGAAATCAAGACTCAGATGCTTAATGAACTGAGCCATCCAGGCTTCCGAGTATCTCCTAACTTTTAATGTTACTTTTCATTACTTTAACCTTTGTTCTCCAATTGTTCATCACAAAGCCCCATTAGTTTTTTTCTCTGCTATCATTACATCCATCCATCTTGCTTTCTACAGCCTTCACCCAGATTGGAACCCTTTATCTCATGCTTATTTTACAATAGTCTCCCTGTGTTTCTTGTCTTTCTAATTTAATTCATTCTGTAGATACTGGAATAATCTTCTATGCCTGATATTTTTAGCATCTTATCTCCATATTTAGAAACCTAAGGAAGTGAATCTAAATATAAATGAACATATTACCCATCCTCTTAACTTTCCTTCTTTCTTAACAGCTACCTCACAAAGTCTCCTTATTTGTAAGAGTAATAGTGAGTAAATAGAACACATTCAGGTTCTTCAATTCCCATGCCTTTACAATTCTCAGAAAGTATCCAGTGTTATCCTACTGCTTGTCTTTGCCAGAAAGCCTTCATATGTTATAAAGTAGACTTACTGTTTGTTCTTTTTTTTCCTTTGGTAATGTTTTTAGTTTTTTGGTTTTTTTTTTTAACGGTTTTGGTTTTTTTTAAAGGTTTTATTTTATTTTTTAAAGATTTTATTTATTTATTTGACAGACAGAGATCACAAGTAGGCAGAGAGGCAAGCAGAGAGAGAGGGGGAAGCAGGCTTCCTGCTGAGCAGAGAGCCCAATGTGGGGCTCGATCCCAGGACCCAGGCAGGGATCATGACCTGAGCTGAAGGCAGAGGCTTAACCCACTGAGCCACCTAGGCGCCCCTGAGGTTTTATTTTAATTCTAGTTAGTTAATATACAGTGTTATATTAGTTTCAGGTGTACAATATAGTGATTCAACACTTGCACACCTTACCCAGTTCTCATTCTTTACTTATTCTTTAGTCTTCTCTTGTTCCTTTCTAGTACTTCTGAGATCTGAAGCTCTTTTCCTTATCCTGCGTTATTTTTCTTTATAGAACTTACTATTACCTGACATCTGTTTGTCTGTCCTGTCTGTCCATCTATCCATCCATCCATCCATCCAGTCTATCAGGAGACTCCTGGAATGGATTATAAGCCTCATAGAGGTAGGCTTCTGTGTGTTTGTTTACTTCTTTGTTCCTGATTCCTAGAACAGTGCCTGACACATAAAAGTTTTGAAGGTTGTCAGACAAGTGAACCAGGGTGAAAACTTACCTTCTCTGTTACATTAACTTACTTGTTCTTCATTGATCTTTTCACTTACTCATAACCATTGTGTAATAATTTATTACCATACTTAACTTAAAATTGGTTTAATTTGTTAGCTTTTAATGGTTCTGAGACAGTCCCTTGGATTAATTCTGCCCATTCAAATGCTATTTGTAAACAGAATAGTTTTTCTTAATGAATTAACCTTTTAGTTCTCTCATTATTTTCCTCCTGTTTTTCATTTGGATTCAAAATTCCTTGAAGACAGAGAAGACATGGTAAAGTAAACAGTAATTTAAATATAAAGTGAAATCCCATCAAAATAAAAACTTTTAATCAAATCCCAATTCTGCACCTATTGCCAAAAATCTTTCCCTGCTCCTTGAAATGCTTTTTGAGACCTGTTACTCACCTAGGGCATAACGTGTGTCTTCTGGTTTCTTGCTCACTTACTTTAAGTTACGTTAATATTTTTAGAGTATCTCAGCCCTACCAGATATATTTATCTTATTGCCATTTAGTGAAGTATTCCAAAAAATTGTGTTCTGTGTCCTTCATGTATCTAGGTTACTCTAAGTGCTGTGTTAGTGTTACTGAATACCTTCCAGATGGCTCTTATTTCAGACTGGACTACTCTGTTCTTTAGGATATTGTCTTTAACGTAATAGATTACACTATAGTATTGAAATTATGCCTTCCTATACACTCACCCTGTTCTCCCCTCGTTTTTTTGTGCTGTCTTATTCTGTATTTTTAAGGTATTTTTATGTAACTTTAAGGTATTTTTATGTAGCTTTAAAAGATGGGGATTATGTTCTGTTTCACGCCCAATATTGTAGCTTTTTAAAAATTCTTTATTTTTTAAATTTCTTTTCAGTGTTCCAGAATTCATTGTTTATGCACCACATCCAGTGCTCCATGCAATACGTGGCCCTCCATAATACCCACTACCAGGCTCACCCAACCCTAGTCCCTTGCCCCTCCAAAACTCTCAGATTGTTTTTGAGAGTCCACAGTCTCTCATGGTTCGTCTCCCCCTCCAGTTTCCCCCAAGTCCCTAATCCTCTCCATCTCCCCATGTCCTCCATGTTATTCCTTATGCTCCATAAATAAGCGAAACCATATGATAATTGACTCTCTCTGCTTGACTTATTTCACTCAGCATAATCTCTTCCAGTCCTGTCCATGTAGATATAAAAAAGTTGGGTATTCATCCCTTTCTGATGAAGGCTTAATACTCCATAGTATATATGGACCACATCTTCCTTATCCATTCGTCCGTTGAAGGGTATCTTGGTTTTTTCCACAGTTTGGCGACTATGGCCATTGCTGCTATGAACATTGGGTTACAGATGGCCCTTCTTTTCACTACATCTGTATCTTTGGGGTAAATACCCAGTAGTGCAGCTGCAGGGTCATAGGGTAGCTCTGTTTTTAATTTCGTAAGAAATCTCCACGCTGTTTTCCAAAGTGGCTTCACCAACTTGCATTCCCACCAACAGTGTAAGAGGGTTCCCCTTTCTCCACATCCTCTCCAACACACATTCTTTTTTTTTTTTTTTTAAGGTTTTATTTATTTATTTGACAGATGGAGATCACAGGTAGGCAGAGAAGCAAGCAGAGAGAGCGGAGGAAGCAGGCTCCCTGCTAAGCAGAGAGCCCAATAAAGGGCTCGATCCCAGGACCCTGAGATCATGACCCAAGCCAAAGGCAGAGGCTTCAACCCACTGAGCCACCTAGGCATCCCTCCAACACACGTTCTTTACTGTCTTGTTAATTTTGGCCATTCTAACTGGTGTAAGGTGGTATCTCAGTGTGGTTTTTATTTGAATCTCCCTGATGGCTAGTGATGATGAACATTTTTTCATGTGTCTCTTAGCCATTTGTATGTCTTCATTGGAGAATTGTTTGTTCTTCGTGTCTTCTGCCCATTTTTTGACATAATGATCTGTATTGTGGGTGTTGAGTTTGAGAAGTTCTTTATAGATACTGGATATCAGCCCTTTGTATTGTCATTTGCGAATATCTTCTCCTATTTCATGGGTTGCCTCTTTGCTTTGTTTCCTTTGCTGTGCAGAAGCTTTTGATCTTGAAGACCCAAAAATTCATTTTCCCTTTTGTTTCCTTTGCCTTTGGAGACATATCTTGAAAGAAGTTGCTGTGGCTGTCGAAGAGGTTACTGCCTGTGTTCTTCTCTAGGATTCTGATGGATTCCTGCCTCACGTTGAGGTCTTTTATCCATCTCGAGTTTATCTTTGTGTACGGTCTAAGAGAATGGTCGAGTTTCATTCTTCTACACATAGCTGTCCAATTTTCCCAGCACCATTTATTGAAGAGACTTTTTTTCCACAGTATATTTTTTCCTACTTTGTCGAAGATTATTTGACCATAGAGTTGAGGGTCCATATCTGGGCTCTCTACTCTGTTCTCTTGGTCTATGTGTCTGTTTTCATGCCAGTACCATGCTGTCTTAGTGATCACAGCTTTGTAGTAAAGCTTGAAATCAGGCAATGTGATGCCCCTAGTTTTGTTTTTTCTTTTTCAACATTTCCCTAGCAATTTGGGGTCTCTTTTGTTTCCATACAAATTTTAGGATTGTTTGCTCCAGCTCTTTGAAAAATGCCAGTGGAATTTTGATCAGAATGGCATTGAAAGTATAGATTGCTCTAGGCAGTATAGACATTTTAACAATGTTTATTCTTCCGATCCAAGACCATGAAATGGTCTTCCATCTTTTTGTGTCTTCTTCGATTTCTTTCATGAGTGTTCTGTAGTTCCTCGAGTACAGATCCTTTACCTCTTTGGTTAGGTTTATTCCCAGGTATCTTATGGTTCTTGGTGCTATAGTAAATGGAATCTATTCTCTAATGTCCTTTTCTGTATTTTCATTGTTATTGTATAAGAAAGCAACTGATTTCTGTACATTGATTTTGTATCCTGCCACATTACTGAATTGCTGAATGAGTTCTGATAGTTTGGGGGTGTAGTCTTTTGGGTTTTCCATATAAAGTATCATATCATCTGTGAAGAGAGAGAGTTTGATTTCTTCATTGCTAATTTGAATACCTTTTATTTCTCTTTGTTGTCTGATTGCTGTTGCTAGGACTTCTAATACTAGGTTGAACAAAAGTGGTGAGAGTAGGCATTCTTGTTGTGTTCCTGAGCTCAAAGGGAAGGCTGTCAGCTTTTGCCCATTGAGGATGATATTTGCTGTGGGTTTTTCATAGATAGAGGAATGTTCCCTCTATCCCTATACTTTGAAGTGTTTTAGTTAGGAACGGATGCTGGATTTTGACCAGTGCTTTTTCTGTATCAATTGAGAGGACCATGTGGTTCTTCTCTCTTCTCTTATTGATTTGTTCTATCACATCGATTGATTTGCAAATGTTGAACCACCCTTGCAACCTAGGGATAAATCCCACCTGGTCATGGTGGGTAATCTTTTTAATGTACTTTTTAATTAAAATTAAAAAACTTTTAAATTAAATTAATTTTAAAAACTTTTTAATGTTGGATCCTATTAGCTAGGATCTTGTTGAGAATCGTAGCATCCATATTCATCAGGGATATTGTTCAGAAATTCTTTTTGGTGGGGTTTTTGAATATTGTAGCTTTTAAGGAAAAAAAAATGTTCTGCATTAGTGTATCTTTCCTAGATGTTTGACTATGTGGGAAATACTAGATCCCTGTGGTTAGTGATTTTTTTTTATTCTCTTTTCATGCTTCCTCCCAGTTTCGCTCACTGTTTGATGGCTTTTTTTTTTTTTTTTTTTTTTTTTTTTTTTTTTTTTTTTTTTTTTTTTTTTTTTTTTTTTTTTTTTTTTTTGATGGCTTATTTTAAGTGTGTTTGTTTATTAACTTGAGGAGAATGGGGACTCTTAGGGGACTCTTAGTCCTTCTCTTAATGGTGTTTAAATCTGGGGCACCTGGGTGGCTCAGTGGGTTAATGCCTCTGCCTTTGGCTCAGGTCATGATCCCAGGGTCCTGGGATGGAGCCCCGCATCAGGCTCTCTGCTCAGCAGGGAGTCTGCTTCCCCTCCTCTCTCTCTGCCTGCCTCTCTGCCTATTTCTGATCTCTGTCTGCCAAATAAATACATTAAAAAAAAAATCTTTTAAAAAAATGGTGTTTAAATCTTACTAGTACTTATTGGTGTATACACTGAAATGTCCATTGCTGACCAGTAGTTTATTAAACTCATTCTACATTGCATTATGCAGCTTTTCTGTTAAAAGCACGAAGACAGTTTATCTAGTTTCAGTTTTCTTTTGAAGTCACTATGATGCGAAGTAATATTCTTTCAGTGGATGTTTATGAGGCAGTTTAGATGTTGTTGAAGATCTTGGGGGTGGGGAGTGGGTATTTTGTTAGTTATAGTCTTATCACTTCCTTAGATGAGAAACTTACTCTTTCCCATATCAATCTACTTTTCAAAAGCAGTATGAAAACCAGAGTGTTACATATGGGTATTTAATTTTTAAAATAAGCTGTCGGGGTGCCTGGGTGGCTCGGTTGTTAAGCTGCTGCCTTCTGTGTAGGTCATGATTCTAGTATCCTAGGATGGAGCCCCTCACCTGGAGGCCTGCTTCTCCCTCTCCCACTCCCCCTGCTTGTGTTCCCTCTCTCACTGTGTTTGTCTCTATCAAATAAATAAAATCTTTAAAAAAAATTAAATGAACTGTCAAAAGTTTTGTTGGTTCCTTGATTGGTATTCATTTTGTTTTGTTTTAATACGGTGGGTTGCCAGTTTTATTTATGGGAGGATATGGCTAAGGATGCAAAATGGCTGCTGTGTTTTGTTTGTAACGGCCAATTTTAAGTAAGTCTGACATCAGTTAAGTGTCTGAAAGGAAACAATGGCTTGTTGTGAGTGCCTTTTACCCTTCTAAATAGGGACACTGTTGGATATAGGAATAATTCAAGTCTTACAAAAAATTGCCATTTTAATTACTTTCTTGTGTGTCAGAACTAGTGGCTCATTTTGCTGTTAGGCTGAATCTCTTACTCTTTTCTTTTCATTTCTTTTTCCTTTTCTTAACTTTCCTGTGTTTTAATTGTGGGTGTTGGCAGTGCCTCTTCTGTCACTTGATCTGCCCAGCTGGATTTCTGTGAAAAAGACCTTTTGCCTTGTCAGCAGTGCATTATACTCATTTACCGTTGCCTCCTAGAAGATACCATGAGGGAATATACTTTGGGAATTGGGATTTAATACCATAGGTGAGAGTGGTTCTGTAGTCCCTGGGGTACACCTGAATCAGAACAAAAATTTGAGAAGTCCCATCTGCTGACTTTTAATGTTAATAAGACAACCTAGAGAGTAAGGCCTTTTTATTGTTTCTTTCCTAAGAACATTCTTTCTCAAAGGTAGAGATCTAATTTCTTGGTCTTAAAACCAGAACATATGCTTAAAATCTTGAATGACTGTAAAGTTCTACCTTCGTGATGACCATAACTGACCATATACAACAATGTGTGGATAGAAAATACAGGGGTATATTGACTGTCTAACATTTACTAGAGGAGTCCCTTTTTAAAAAAAAAAAAAAATTAATTTTATTTATTTGACAGACAGAGATAATAAGCAGGCAGAGAGTGGGGAGCAGGCTCCCTGCTGAGCAGAGAGCCCGATATGGGGCTCGATCCCAGGACCCTGGGATCATGACCTGAGCTGAAGGCAGAGGCTTTAACCCATTGAGCCACCCAGGCGCCCCTAGAAGAGTCATTTTTTAAAAATTATTTCTCTAGTTCCATCCACATTGATCATGCTTAGTGAAATTAGTCAATCGGAGAAAGACAACTATCATATGATCTCCCTGATATGAGGAAGTGGAGATGCAACACGGGCGGTTTGAGGGGTAGGAAAAGAAGAAAAGAAACAAGATGGGATCGGGAGGGAGACAAACCATAAGTGACTCTTAATCTCACAAAACAAACTGAGGGTTGCTGGGGGGAGGGGGTTGGGAAAGGGGGTGGGGTAATGGACATTGGGGAGGGTATGTGCTATGGTTAGTGCTGTGAAGTGTGTAAACCTGGCGATTCACAGACATGTACCCCTGGGGATAAAAATACATTATATGTTTATAAAAAGGTAAAAAAATTTTTTAAAAAGATAAAAAAATTATTTCTCTGTTACATTTTAACTTTTACCTGTATGTTAAATATAGCCATAAATTCTGGCTGAGTTGAAATTAACTGGGATAGCCGATTTTAGAGAGGAAACAAAAGCACCTGCCTTGGAGTCAGCAGATCTGCGTTAGAGTCTACTGTTAGTGTCATGGGGCTGCCCATAGCAGGGTATACCACAAATTTGATGGCTTAAATCAGAAATGTATTCTCTCACAGTTCAGGAGGTAGAATTCTGAAAACGTGGCCCCAGGGCCGTGCTTCTTCCAAATCCTCTGGAGGAAGATCTTGCCTTTCTTCTTTCCCAGAGGGAAAGAGTGAGCCCCAGTCAGTTTTTGGTTTGCAGCTCTAGCACTTCAGTCTCTGCCTCTGTCACATCGCATTCCCCCGTGTCTGTCTTCATGTGGCATTTCCCTTTTAAAAAGACACCATCATTATGTTAGTGCCCTTTTAATGACTTCATCTTAACTTGATTACGTCTGCATAGATACTGTTACCAAATAAGGTCACATTCATAGGTCCTGGGAATTAGGACCTCGTATGTGTTTGAGAGGACAGAATTCAACAGAGTGTCGAGTGTCACTATAACCAAGTGTTTCAGGGCAAGTTGCCTGTGTAACTTGGATGAGCCTCGGTTTCCTAGTCTGTAAAATGGTAATTTTACCTTGTGTACTTTATAAGTTTATTTGAAATTGAGGAATGTGGAGGGTTTCGAGGAACTTTGTTTTTAGAAGAAAATTATTTTCAGGGCTTGCTTCTATTCCCAAATTCTAATTTAATTTGTTCTGATCTAATACAGTTTATATTTCTTTCCATGCATTACAAATAACTTTGATTATAAATAATACATACTTCATTATTTTGAAACCTTAATTATAACTCTTACCTGCCAACATCAGATAAATACATGGACATAGGCCATGGTGGTGACAGGGCGGCCCTCCTGAGCACAGTCCACATTAGTGCGGGAATCATCCATGTGCCCAGTAGACTGTGGACACTGTTCACAGAAACCAAGCCACATCAGTCTTCAGGACTGTATCAGCAGGACTTTTAATGGCTCAACCTTTCTGGAATGTAGTGTTACCCAGAAGTATGAAACTTTAGTTTATAATAATTAAAATATTTATTTGGACCAAAGAAATAAGCTCATCTGTTTTGGGAGGAGGGGTAAACCTTTTTTGAAATGTCTAAGTTAAAATTCTCTTCTTAGACATTTTTAGTGGAAATTGACTACATAAATCAGGTAAAAGCACGTAGCTTAAAGCTCATATGGAACACAGTTCAGAAATTTTTTTTTTTAACCAAACTGGGGTGCCGTATTTCCAGTAAATGGCAAACAAGTGGTGTGTGATAGGCACATTTAATTACTATTTTGTCTTATAGTAACAGTTGACATAAACCTTGGTTTTTATTTTTATACAGAGCTTGTTTTATCACCAAAAAACATTTTAATTTAATGTGTTTAGAGTGCTTTAGAGTATAAGTCATTGCTAGTTTCTGAATAAGCGACAGGTAAATTGTTTCTTACATCTGAAGAGCCTAAGGTTGAATATAATATGGACACAGAAGTCACTGACTGGTTGATGGCAGAATAAGAACCATCATAAGAGAAACACAGCGTGTTGAGAACACAGTGGATTCAATGACATTTGAGCTGGGCCTCTTTCACAGGAATAGATGAGCATTGATTGTAGGTGATAGGGAGGTTTGAACTAGTATTTGAGCTAATATATGTCAGGCAATGTACTGATGCTTTATGTATATTTTCATTTAATCCTCAAGACAGTCTTAAAGGGAGGTAGGAGTATTGGGTCTAGATAGTCTAAGCCCATTTATAGAAGTGCCAGGTAAATTAGATTCAGTGCTATCTTTCTATAAAACTCAGCTCTGTCAACCCGGATGAAGGAAATACATACCCATTTTCTTCCTAAGATGTTGACTTTGCTTCTCTAACAAAGACAAGAGTGAGTCTCTACAGCATTGATACTTCCTATCCAGGCTTTTGGGTGACTGTGGAATTCAAATGGAAAGAAAAGATGTGGCAGGGTTGCATCTTCTCCAAGAATTTTAAGCACAGCCAGTGATATGTCAGAAGTTTATCCTTAAATATCTAATTCTTCATTCTCCTGTAAGCTTTCAGTCTCACTTTGACATTGCTGTTACTTTCTTGTTCTGACCTGAAATTTTCTTTCTTCAGTGTTGAACAGGAAGCTAATGAAGGAGTAACCATTTTTGTTTTGATATGTGGTGTAGCAATAGAATTCTTTGTTTAAAATCTCTTTTAAGTATGTTTGACTTTTATTAAAGTTAACTTAGGATTTGTGTACTTTGTATTATACTAATAAACACATGCTACAACCAAAAATATCTTTGCTTTTGACATAAAAGCAAAGATTTTTGGTAGCATTAGAATTTTTCTTCCCATTTCAACATTATGTTTTAAAGGTTGATTAGAGTGGAGGGAAAGGGTGGAGGAATTTCAATGGAGAGTTACCATCATCAGTTACTTGTAAATCTTAGTATTTCTATTTATATGCTGCTCTTCTTTTTGCTGTTTCTCAATATTTTATTTTCCTATAAGATAAGGAAAGAAGACTAAGTATGTCTGTATTAGACTTAACAGTAAGAGTGACTATTAAGAAAGCATATTCAGGGGCACCAGGGTGGCTCAGTGGGTTAAAGCCTCTGCCTTCGGCTCAGGTCATGATCCCAGTGTCCTGGGATCGAGCCCCACATCGGGCTCTATGCTCAGCAGGGAGCCTGTTTCCTCCCTCTCTCTCTGCCTATTTGTGATCCCTGTCTGTCAAATAAATAAATAAAATCTTGGGGAAAAAAGGGCATATTCAGTTGTGTTATATAGGTCAGTGTAATTTGAACGATAGCTGTGCTAATTTTTTTTAGCTCTGTGGGAGTTGGTATGGAGAATAGTTGAAATAAATGACTAAAAGGCCATGTTTTATTTTTTTTTAAAGATTTCATTTATTTATTTATGGGGGGAGAGGCTGAGGTAGGGGGAGGGGTGGGAGGGAGAGCAAGAGAATCCTCAACAGACTCTCTGTTGAGCAGGAGCTCCGTCCTATGACCCTGAGATCATGACCTGGGCCGAAATCAAGAGTCCGACGCTCATCCAACTGAGCCACACAGGTGCCCCTGGGTTTCTTTTATTTTTAAATAGGCTCCTTGCCCAGCGTGGAGCCTTAGGCCGGGGCTTCAAGTCACCTCCCTGATATTAAGACCTGAGTGGAGATGAAGTCAGACACTTAACAGACCACTCCCCCACCCCATGTTTTATTTTTTTGTGTGTGATGGCATATTTGAAGTAGGATTTTTTTTTTAAGAGTGCACACACACCTGGTACTAGCAGCCCTACATAGTCTCTAATTTACCATAGAATGATAAGTAAAGGAGGGTCAGCTCTTTTACTTATAGGTGACTTTTCAGACTCTTCCAGTCCCACTGTTTCTCACTCACCAGGATCCTGTTGGGCCCTTCATGCTCTTTTGTTCTTCCTGCTTTCCTTGAGCAGTAATTGGGCTATTGCAGCATATATCCTTTTCTTTTTCCTTATTTTCTCTCAGAGCTGGCTACTTTCTCACCAGTGCATGGTGTGCCTGTGGTTTGCAGGCACCGGGAAGAGGTGAGCACAGGTGTTCCAGAGCTGCTTCACCGCCATGCCTTTAGTGCTCTGCAGTCAGCCAAAGCAGTCTGGGCCATAGTTTCATGTGCTTGAGATGAGTGTTGATGATGTAGAACGTATTACAAGGATATTGGCTCTTGTTTTCTCACATTTTAATTTGGCTACCTATTTATAAATGTAAGCTCTAGGTGTGTGGATTTTTCCAGGTTAAGAGAGAATAGAAGTATTAGTTAGAAACTGGCACTTTTTTCTCCCCAAGGAAATAGATCCTGTTTAACATTATTTGTAAGTCTGTAGGACTTCTCTCTAGCAGTATGCTCACACATTGAGAAGAGTAGGAGTATTCCCGTTGATCATATTCTTCATGCATTTTCCTCTGGGACTCTTGGGTCTTCAGACTGCCATCTTCATGAAAACATGTGACTTTAAGACATTTTAGTCTTTAAATCTTTAGTCTTAAGTCTCTTATAGGAGACTTGAGATTTTGGATGCATTCTACCCCAATAAGGGATTTTTGATGTTTTTGTTTGAACTTCAAGTGAAAGAGAAAATTTGTTTTGGAGAGAAACCCAGTTAATCTTAGATTCCCTCCAGCTCAGAGACTGGTGATCACTTTACTTGAAGTCATTCTGCTTCTGAATGGTCATCCATGGTTGGTCTGAAGCGGGAAGGAGAAACCATCTTTCCAAACCACCTTACTTTGTCTCTACCTGGCTATTACTTGAATCCCCAAACCCAGTCTGCTGCTCTGTCCTCCCATTTGTAGCTGCCTGTGTAAGTTTATCATCCTTTCCATTGTCTCTTCCCATTGTCTTTGATCGTTTATTTTTGAGAAAAATGTATGGGTTAGGAAAATAACTCAACCACTAAAATAAACAACTAAAAGTTGATTTCCAGACCTTTAAATCGCTTTTGACATCCACACCAACAAATTGCGTGTACTTGTGTTGTAATATTTGCTGAAAGTCATTGCCTATTCATTCTCTATAGTGCTTTTCTTAAATCAAAAGGTAGAATTGAGATCACTTTGAACCAGCAAAGACAGATGATGAGGTTTGAAATCCATTATGGGATTTGAATGTTGGAAATATGAATTGAAACTATTCCCCCTTAGTCAACTTTAATTTAATACTCAGTTGAACATCCCTGGAAGGATAGCTCATTTAGTAATGCTTACATGCCTCTGTGCTTGCATGTCTCTGCAATCTTATGCAGTGGGGGGGAGAAAAAAAATTAAGTTTGTTCCAAACTAAAAGGATTTGTGTTTGCTTTGAAATATTCAAAGTAGGTTTGGTGAAGGAGCTACACATATGAAAATGAACCTTGTTATTCTTCAGGAACTGTCTGTCTTTGAGGAAATACTGATAATACGTTATTGAGTTTAACAAACTCTTTTTGCCTCACCGTATATTCAAATTAAATGAGAGCAGCTAATTCAAAGAATCAAGCAAATGTTACCAAGTAGAAAACAATCAATGATCTTAAGTATTCCCTATTTTCAGGGCATATTCGCGTGGGAAGTTAGACTAGGTGACCTCTAACGTCACTTTTACTTCCCAGAATGTATGCATCAGCCATAGCACGTCCAGAGAAAGAGCAGGAGACAACTCCATGTGAAAACACTGTGAGCACTGAGGACAAGACTTTCCACCTCTTAGGAAAAAGGAAGGAAAGAATATTAGAGATGGATGTATTGGGTCTGAACTGAGGTCAGAGTTTGCACAGCTTTTGACAAGTAGACCAGATATAGGACGCCATCTTTCCTTAGTTAAAAAGAAAAAAAATCACAATTACGCCCTTTCTTCCCCTCTTCCCCCCACCCACAATAGAAGTCTTAACTGTGGGTCAGGTTTTATCAATCTTTTTGAGTAAAAGACTTTCATTCCTTTGGAATTTCAGAAACAAGAATTTGTTTTCTGAAAAACACATGCCATTGGATACCTTTAACTTGACATGTGATTGAAACTTTTGTTTTAATAATTCCATTTTCTACAAAGGCTGCCTCTATATTTATTAAAGATGAAAACAAAACCACTTCTTCTTTCATTACATTTTCTGCTTTCATATTCTGTCATTCAGAGATCTTTTTTTCTTTCCCTCTCTCTGTCTTCTTTTCCCCCAGCTGTCGGCAGCATCCAGCCCCTCCAGTCACAGTCCTCACAGAGCTTCAGGAAAGGACCCTTTTGCAGAGCTCTCTTTGGAGGATTTCTTATAAATCACTTTAGGTATTGCTGCTTGTTGGGTGAGATGGGGAGTTAAATACTTAAAAAGTTTATCAAATATTAAACACAGTTCACTCTTCTCCTTTGTTTCTTTAAAGGACGCTATCTCGCTCTTCCTCCTCCTCCTCTGTTCTTTAGGTGAAGAATAAAAATAGACCTCAAAATAGGATGTAAGGACAAACAATTTTTGGAAACTGCTTTAACATAATTAGAAAGTGTGAAATCAAAGAACCATCTCATGTTTACATATAAGCATCCACTGCTCACAGCACATGGATGGGATCAAATACCACCCTTAAAAGCTGGGTGTTTGTGTCATTCTTTTTTTTTTTTTTAATTTTTTTAAAAATTTATTTTGTCAGAGAGAGAGGGAGAGAGAGAGAGAGCGAGCACAGGCAGGCAGAGGCAAAGGGAGAAGCAGGCTCCCTGCCGAGCAAGGAGCCCAATGTGGGACTCGATCCCAGGACGCTGGGATCATGACCTGAGCCGAAGGCAGCCGCTTAACCAACTGAGCCACCCAGGCATCCCTGTTTTGTGTCATTCTTAAAAGATGTATGGAGAACAACATAGTTCTACACGTTGGATTTGAGTTTGACTATGAGCATCTCTAGTTTGATTTTAATGTCCCTGGACATTATTTGTGAAGAATTCATTTTAACAGTTTCTTAAAAGTGTTATATTTATGTGTGCTTTTTCATTTAAAACCAGTAACATTTTCCCTCAAAATAGACTTTTTTTTTTTTTTAAGCTAAGGGCACGTGAATACTTTATGCCCTTTTTGATAGAAGAATTCTGTTTGATCCACACTGCCTCTTTTTGCTGGAAGGTGGTGAAGTTTGTTCTTCTTGGTGTTCTAGCCCCCAGTGGAGATAGAGCTTCTAGATCTTTGAGAGTTGAGAGATCTTCTGATTTGACAAGTTTATTAGCACATCTACTTCAGTAATGTCTTTGGATGAACAGTTTAAGGGATATCCTGAGCAAATAGGCCCTGTTGAAAACTATTCCTTCGTAGATCTTTCAGATTTTTATTTATATTAGTAAAGAAGTGATTTAGTAAGCATAATATTACTCTTCCTTTAATTATTTAATTTTATGATCTCATTTGGAAATGATATCAGATTGTGCTTTTCTCAGTGAGATTTTCACATGGAATATTTGTGTTCATGGAGAGATGTTCTCAATTTGTCAGTGAAAAATTGTTCATTCATTTTCTTTCTTCTCCAGTCTCTTGGTTTAGTAATTAGATATATTTGGAAGTCCCTCTAACTAGGCTTCAAATATTGAATCCTGGCACATGATGAGCTGATAATAGGGACCTAGTTTTGTAATCAGGGTTGTGATAAACATGCAGTAAACATTTCTGGGCCAGTTGAATGGTAAAAGCCACAGAGTATTTTTTTTTTTTTTTAATTTTTTTTTTTTAATGAGAAGACATCTTACAATGCTGTAAATGAACTTACACTCTTCTTTTTTTTTTTTTTTTCCAGATACAGTTTATGTAACTAGATGGAAGAGAATGGAATTATTCCAAAAAGACAAGTGCTCAAGCAGCAAATACTTACTTCCAGCAAAATCCAAACTGCTGTCTCTTAAACTCTCTTCTTCCATTAGAATGCTACAGTAACCCAGTGAAGGCCCATGAAGGAAATTGGGACTAGTCTATAGGAGAACGTATCAATACAGTTTATAAAGCCAAGAATTGCCATGATTTCAGACTAAGATCTGTCTTTTTGGTGACTAACCTTTCAGTTCTTTCAACTCTTATTAATACCCATAATCAGTAACCTACCAAGAAAAGCCCTTATTTGGAAAGTGTGAAATTTGTATTTGGAAAAGCTGCCTGGAGAGAAGAGCTGTGTCCTTTATTGTAATGCAACAGAACTCTTTTGGGGGGATCAAAATCATAATTCTTAATTATGCAGTATCTTTCTTTTCTCCAGTCCTCACAGATACAGGAACAGTAACAAATTAACTTTTCTTTTAAAAAAATTATATATTCAGTTTGCAGTAGACATTCCTTAAGTATTTGTATTTATTTATGATTATCAATTTACGTAACATTAATATTGTATCAGACCTCCTTATGAAAATGAGTATGGATGTACACAGTATGTTTGATTTTTATCCATAAAAGTGAATCTGATTCAGAATGCTTTTCAGCTGACATACAGAGCACTAAATATTTTAAGGCAAGTCCATAGGTCTGAGTCGCTTAAGAATTCTCATTCTCTATGGGATTTAGGGAAGCATTATAAATGCATTAATCCTTATAGTCAATTCTGTGCCTAGGATTTTGCAAGGGAACAGTTTGCTGACTAGGAAAAGCACTACATTTTAAATTCAGCATTAGTGCATTGGGAAGGAACTTTACTGCTTTGTGCTTGGCATGTCATTATTTTCCATTTGACATTAGGGCCTTTCCAAAATGAATGTGAGGAATTGCTTTCACTTCAAGACTTTCCTTCTTTTCAGTAAAACTCTAGGAGGTGTTAAGGGGGGAGGGGAGGGGACAAAATCCTTGAAACCTTTTATTTGGCTCATGCCATGTTATGATCATGTACCTTTTAAATAAGGGGAAATAGTATCTTTAAAGTTAATGTCTAGCCAAGAGTTTAGTTAACCAAGAATTAAACTGCACTGTTGATCGGTGCTTTGTGTAAATACATCTTAACGTTTTGGTTGAGAGGGGCCTTAAGAAGGACAGTTCGTTGTAGGAAAGCAATTCTGTACATGAGTTTAAGCATACTTGTTGCATTGTCTCTGCAGATTCTATTTTTGTTTACAATATTAAAATGTATGTTAGCAAAAATGGGTGGATTTTCAAATAAAATGCAGCTTCCACAAAACTTTTTGTTATGGTATTCTGGTCTGAGGTGCATTGTTTGTTTTGTTTTGCTTTCTCCATTTTCTTTACCATCAGTATCATTATTTTTTGCTAGTAAAAATATATCCAGGTGATTATATTTGCTGATTTAATAAAATGTAAATTTTATTTGTTTTAACTTAATTTCCTAAAAGATTTATCTTTGTACCTTTTGTTTTCCCTCTAGACTCTTATTGATAAACTAAACCACTTATTAAAATAGTTGATTTTTGTGTTTTGATCAGAGGTCTTCAGTCAGGTAAGTATAAAGGGAGAAAATGGTTGTGTTTGGCACATTGATGCGTGTGATTATTCTGCCAGAGACACCTCTGAATGTATCACGTTTGATAATTTGAATAGTAAGTAGGATTCATCGTACATGATGGAGGGAATTAAAGACTTTGCATTGATAAGTGTCTGCATAATATTTGCCATGGTTGGAAAAAAAGACAGCTTTAGCCAATATACTTTGCTAATTTTACTAGTTTCTGAGTTTCATTAATATTAAACCATTTTCATATAAACTGGGAAATTGTACTTTTGTAGTTAACTTCCTTAACATTATCACAGATTTGATTATTCTCTTGCGTTTGAGTGAATCTTCTATTTCAGTTCTACAGCTTGTTCCTTTTATAATTTATTATTATTGTTGTTGTTGTTGTTGTTCAGGTCTGTGGCTTATTCCTTTTATAATTACTTTTATTGTTGTTGTTGTTATTTGTGTGTTTGTGAAGGTGCTTCAGAAATATTTTCATCCTATTGAAACAACTTTGGGACTTGTTGGATAGGTGTTACCCACATTTTACCCATTGTACAGATTGGAATCAGGAACTGGGAGAGCAACTTGCTCAGGTTGATAAGCTAATAGACAAAGGAGTCAGGTCTTTGGTTTCATGATCCATTGTCCTTTTTATGACCTGCTATTTATAAACCAAAAAGGGAATTTGTCCCTCTGCATTGTAGACTGACAATCACTTCGTTACTGTGTGGTCTTCTTCCATGAAGCACATTTTCTGCTTCTTGCTCTGATGCCCATACATCATGGGCAAGGAGAAATACAAAACACATGATCATACAACTTTAGTCACAGTATAATAAGTGAGGTACTTTAGCTGTTGAATGCTTAACTGTATTAGGTTATAAACCTGTACATACCCACACCATCTTCTTAGTACCCAGCTACCAAGCTGGCGGTGGCTACAGAGGAGGTAAGATTATTAGCCGCAGAGGGCAGCTATACTCATCACAGATCATTTTCAAAATTAGTTTAGTTTTGACCTAAATTGTCATTTTAAATTTTCTGAAAGATAGCCTTTTCTTTCTTTCTTTCTTTTCTTTTTTTTTTTTTTAAAGATTTTATTTATTTATTTGGCAGACAGATCACAAGTAGGCAGAGAAGCAGGCAGAGAGAGAGGAGGAAGCAGGCTCCCTGCTGAGCAGAAAGCCCGATGCGGGGCTCGATCCCAGGACCCTGGGATCATGACCTGAGCTGAAGGCGGAGGTTTTAACCCACTGAGCCACCCAGGCACCCCTCTTTTTTTTTTTTTTTTTTTTAATTTTTTTTAAATTTTTTTTTAACGTAGCCTTTTCTTAACCGGTGATTATGAGAGTCCATATTTAGGAAGAGGCCTTATGTTAGACTAGGGATTTTTTTCTCCATAAATAAAACATGAGCCCTGGAAAAGAGGCCTTTATGGGATAAATTTCTCCTTGAGCTAAAACAATTTCAAGTCTCTTCTCTTGTTCTTTATTATCAACAAACATGTTTCCAAATTCTGAGAATTCAGAGTGCTGATACAAATGCTTATTTAACACTTAGAGGATGAGTGTGGCCCCTGTGTGTTCGACAGTGGCTGGGTCACAGAGTATATGGAGAGGCCACAGCACTCAGCCTGATGAACTTATTCTTACCTTACAGAAAAGATAGCTTCACAGCTTCCATCAGTGGCTACTGCAGATAGCTTAATTCCTTGTTCAGCCATATTTGCTACTTTCCATGGATCTGACTAGCCTGGAATTCTGTCTAAATAGGTTCTGAATGGAAAGGCTGCAGTATCATCTTCCATTTTGGTGTGTCACCAATCAGAAATGTTTTCTAGGGGTGCCTGGGTGGTTCAGTCAGTTAAGCGACTTGAGCTCAGGGTCATGATCCCAGGGTCCTGGGATCCAGTCCCATGTCAGGCTCCCTGCTCAGCGGAGAGCCTGCTTCTCTCTCTCCCTCACCACTCCCCCTGCTTGTGCTGTCTCACTCTCTTCTCTGTCAAATAAATAAAATCTTATAATTCTAAGTCCCTAGCTAGTATTTCTGTATAATTTAGTGGCCATCTCAAAAGGCATAAAATGAAATCTGTACTTCTCTGATCATTTTTGTCCTGAAGTAGCATAGGAACCGAAAAGCTTTTTGTTTCTGTGTAATTATGTTTTAAAGGACACTCAGAGGGTCAGGAAGAGGCAGGTAGAGGGACTGCAGTAGGAGGGGAAGGATGCCAGATAAGTCCAGCAAGGATGGCTATGCCCATTGTGTGTGTGGTGTTCAGAACATCTATTGTTAGGAGCGAATCTTTGATAACTACTGATAACAGAACTTAATATATGGTGGACAGAATTTATATCACCTGTGGGTCCAAAGTGGAAATGAAAGAACGATAGTTCCCTTCATCTTATAAAGGTTAAACTGGGGTCATACTGCCCTAAAAGAGATAAGAATACAATAGAATGATATGAAATGATAGAAAACACATAAAAAAGTCTCTGTTGCCTCTTCCTGGCACAGAGCTAAGACCGCACTAGGAGCATCTTTTGTTTTAATTGGTCTTTGACCCCAGTTCCTGACAAAAAATTACTCATTCCTTGGAATTTCCTGTCTTTTGTTTGAATGAGGCAGCTCTTGGTGGGCTCCTGGATTGCTTCAGGGCGAGGACTGGTCATCTGAGAAGCTTCCCCTTCAGCCCAACCACATCCTTCAGGATAGAGGGAGTGGAGACAGATAATGATGGAACATGCCTATGGAGGGATGAAGCCTTCATAAAAATCCCAATATTAAGGGATCTGGAGAGCTTCCAGGGTGATGAAAAAATTCACTTGCCAGGAGGGTGGGGCACCCCACATTCACCGGGACAGAAGCTCCTGCACTTGGTATTCTCAGACTTAGGGATCTCCATCTGGCTGTTGTCTGTATGCTTTATCATATCCTTTATAATACTGACAAGCATTTGGTGTTTCCCTGACTTCTGTGAGCCATTCAAGTAAATCATCAAACCCCCAGGTGCCGCACTTATAGGTAGTCAGAAGTGCAGGTGACAATCTGGACTTGAAGTTGGGATCTGGGGCATTGGGGAAATGTGGGCTGTCTTGAAGGACTGAGTCCTTAACCTCTGGGGTCTGTACCAACTCTAGTTAGTGTGAAAGTTGAATTCTAGGGCACCCAGATGGTGTCCTACAGTTATTTGGTGTGGACATGTCTGGTGTCAAAAAGGATTGTGAGTGTGAGATTAAAGGAGAAATAAGCGTTTTTCTCATGTGTTTAATCTTAATAACTGAGGTGAGTTCGTGTGATGGAGATGGCATTTCAAAAGAGTTAAGATAAAAATATGGACTGTTTAATAAGTGGTTTTAACTGGCACCATATAGCTGGGGAAGGGTGACAATTCCCTCCAACATATACCAGTATAAATTCGAAATGAGTGAAAGGGTGTAAATGTAAGAAATTCGATGAAAATATAGGTGGCTATCTCAGTCAAATAGCAAAAGGGAAAAGATATGATAAAAACAGTTCATCAAAGAACTGATGATCAATGAAAAAAGTGAATTAAAAAAAATCTAGTAATAACTAGGAGATTCAATGGGAACAATAGAGCTTTCCAAGTGTAAGGACGTTCTCAGTGCTTTTGTATATATTTGTTCATTTAATCAAACCTATGGAGAAGGTACATTTGCTATGTCTATTTTATTGATGAGGAAACTAAAGCCTGGAGTACTTCACTTCCTGTGTGATCTTTATCAACTAGGTGAACTGCAGTCCTGAGCGTTTGGTTTGGCTATAGTCTGCGCATAACCACTTAGCTGTATGCTGGTGTAGGAGGATGCCATTTTGCTGTGTGTGTGTGTATGTTTGTATATATATGAGTGTGTATGTATACACACATGTAATCACATGTGTGTACATATATGTAATTACGTGTGTATACACATAAAAACAGCACAGGTAGGAGTGCATGGGGTTTGATTGCTAATCTAAAGCTGAGGTGAATATAACCTAGTATAGCTTTTTTGGATGGAAGTTAGCTAGAGTTGTCAGAAGTCTTGAGAGTTTTTACCCCCGATCCTATAATTACACATTTGGGAAATTTACCCAGGGAAATAACCTGGGGATGGGGTCTTGGCTACGGAACTTGCTTTGAATTGTTGTATAGCACATAAGTTTAAAATCAGGAATTGCCCATATCGAAGAATAGGAAGTCAGATTAGTAGGATGCCAAACCTAGACACCATCTGTGAAACCAAACAACCTTGGTCTTGTGGATCAGTTTACATCAGCAGACAGTAGACAACTGGAGACTCAGTGCAGATCTTCATTGCTATCATTCCAGATTAAAAGCCAGTCTACACGACCAGGCTCTGCCAATTCCCAGGCCAACCAAACGTAGGAAGAGCTGTTTTCTCCCTTGCAAGGGTTTGTCTGCTGGTGATGAGATGGAGAAAGAGGGAGTTTCCACTGACAACAGAAGGAATACTGGTCCAAGGTGCATAGGAGAACAAAATTATCTACCAGTCACCCAACAGAGAAGAGGGCTTTACGTTCATCATCATGAGTTTTACTGTTCTAGAAGATTTAGGAGGTAAGTGGAACTCTCCAGTCTCCTTGTCCTGTGTTAAGGGAAACTAGAGGACCCACAAGGTGTTTTTAGTTTCACATTTATCAAACAGCTTCTCAGATACAGTTTCTTGATTGCAAGCCTTAACATACATGTTTCACAAAGTTTCCACACATGGTAATTTTCTCCCCAAATGGCAGTTCCTGTGAAGGGCATGGGTGATCATCACATGGGGGATTCGTGTGTCTGACTGGCTGCAGCGCTCCCCTGCAATCCTTGAGTGTACCTGTGTGGCTCAGTGCTCACCATGTATGTAGTCAGGGTCTAGAACAATTCCAACCTTTTTCACACCTCCATTCTTGAAACTTCTGCTCAGACTTTTTCTCAATAGAATTCTGGAGTTCCCTGCCCCTTTGTCTCTGTATTTTTCCCCTATTTTGCCTATTTGAGTACTCTCACTCCTGGTAGGGAAAACTAGCACCTCTGTTCATTTTTAGGGGCATTGTGAATTGGACAGCCTTTTCAGAAAGTCATAAAAATGCTTTTATACTTTGTAATTCCACTTCTGGAAATCTGAAGAAATTAATCCAAAGTGTGGAAAATCGTGTTTGTGGAAAAATACCAATCCCAAATGATTGAGATTACCAAAGTTTTACTACTTTGGTGGTTACAACCGTGAAGTAAGGGGAAGTTGAATGATGAGTCCCAGAGATTATCTCCATTCCTAAGGGATAGTGAAGAGTTCATGGAGACCAGGAAAAGAACAGAGCTGGAGATTAACTGTTTTCAAAAAGACAGGAGATAACATGCTGGTGAGGATGTGGAGAAGGAGGGAACTCTCTGTGCTGTTGTTGGGAATGTAAACTTGTACAGTCACTATGGAAAACAGAATGGAGTTTCCTCGAAATTAAAACTAGAGCTGCCCTTGGATCCAGCAACCCCACTTCTGGGCATGTATCTGCAGGTAACAAAACCATTATCTTGAAGTAATACCTTGCTCTCTGATGTTCACTGCAGCATTATTCACTACAGCCAAGGAATGGAAGCAATCTAAGTGTCCATCAGCAGGTGAATTGATTGAAAAATTATATATACACAGTGGAATATTACTTATCCTTAAAAATTGAATTCTGTCATTTATGACAACAGGGATGCTAAGTGAAATAAGATAAAAACATGAGGATCTCATGTATTACATGGTGACTGTAGTTGATAACACTGTCTCATATAATCGAAATTTGCTAAGAGAATAAAATAGAATAGAACTTAAGTGTTCTTTCCTGCGCCCTCAAAAAGGTACATAAATGGGTGATGGATGTGTGTACAACTCAATGGGGGGGAATCCCTTCACAAAGATTAAATATATCAAATCATCACATCCTATACTTTAGTTTTAAATTTTGCCAGTTATATTTCAAAGATGAAAGAGAAGAATGCACTAGTAACATTAATTCCTTAGAGTAGAAGTTAAGGACGTTAAAAAAAGAGTGACAATGAGCTAAGCAGCAAAATCTGCAGGAGAGAGGGTAATGCTGAGTGGTTAGAACTGGAGATGGGACCAGGTAAGTGAGGAAAGGACACAGGGAGAGCCTGGGATAGGAACATACACAGAGGGCAGTATCATGAGACTTGTCTTTGAAGAGCATTCTTCCCTTCTGAGAGCATTTCCACCGCTGAGTGAAGCCTCTGCTGCTTGATGATACAGAGCAGCACGGTGGGAGCAGTGTGGACCCTGCAGCCATGCTATAGGTCGAAACCCAAGTTTGGACAACTTACATACTCTGCCTGTGCCTCAGTGTCTTCATCTGTAAAGTGGCATCACGATGCCTACCGTATAGGACTGTTGTAATTAATGAATTAATAACAGGAATTTAGAACATCCTGGCACGTGATAAAGTTTCAGTACACTGAACTGGGATACAGAATAGTTTGTGATCAAGAGCCTAGACTTTTTAAGGCTAAAAATCTGTGTTTTTAAATCCTGACTCTGTCCAATACTAGCTGGGGAACTTTGGGAAATTTACTAAATTTCCCTCTGCCTGTTTCTTTTGGGTAAAGTGAGAATAGCTGTAGACACAGGATTATAGATTATAGGGTTATAGAAGGATGGACTAGGTTAATATATGTAAAGTGCATATAATAAGCACAGTTAAGTGTTAGCTTTTGTTAGTATTACTAAAGAGGCTTCTAAAATGTCAATCTTTGGAATTGTCCCCCCTGCCCTGTGTGCATTGTCCTGATGTCAGCCCAGTTCTCTGCTGGAGGTCGCAGGAGTTGATTCCAAAGCAAAACCCTGAACCTCAATCTCCACACGTCCTCACATAAGCAGGAGTCCTTGGTCCTAAGGACTGCAGTAACTGTAGAGTCTGGGGTGACACATTTTTAAAAACAGCCGGCCCCACTCATTTAAGCATACTTAGGTCAGCAACTTGGATGTCCTCAGATAAAGCAGAATACTTCCTAAGGTCATTTGAGCACCCCTGCCTCCCCGCCACCACTTCTTTTTTCTTTTTAATGGAGAACAAATACTTACTGAAGTTTTGCTTAGTGTCTCAGAAACTTTGTTTTCCTATTGGGAACATTGACTTCTTGTGAGGTAAATATTCATGTTTGTCCCTGTATTAGGATTAGATTTGGCTTGCATCACAGAAAATTCACACAAATGATGATTCAAACAAGACAAGTTTATTTTCTCTCTCACAAGTCTGAGCTGGCATCACAGCTTTGCTCACAAGACTGGTAGGTGCCCAGTTTCAGGTCTAGCTAGGTGTCTTGCTGCTCCATAGTCCTTCAGGTGCTCCTTGCGGCTCCGAATCCCCTGGAGCAGGACGGAGGATGTGGGGAGGACATGAACCAGAAATTGTGTCCAGTTTCTCACGTTCCCTTGGCTAGAACTTTGTCGTGTGGCTGCAGGGTAAGGTGGGAAGTAGTTTTTAACTTCGGTGATCATGTGCTGAGCTAAAATGGCTGAATCAATGCATTATTGTAGTGGAAGGGAACGGGATTTGAAGGCGTACTAGCAGGCACTGTCATAGTCACAATTTTCTATCAAAAGAATTGCTAACTTCCTGAGCCTTTTTCTGATCAATGACTTTAAAACCTTCCCATGTCGCATGTTGTGAGTTGAGATCTGAGATACACTAAAAGAAGTATTAGAGCTTAGAATGGAAATATTTCACAGAAACTGAATACAGGAAACGTCAAACGCTTAAAAATGAAGCAAATCCAAACTGCTAGTGCTCAGTATAAATGTGCACCTTCCCACCAGATTGTAGGCCCAGCAGTAGTCCACGTTGACGGTTTTACATAAATAGCAAAAAAGTCATGGAAGTCACTTTTTAAGTGGTAGGAGAAAAGAACTGATGCAAAGATCAACTCTTAACTGTCACAGGACATCAAAGATCTGAAGCGAATCTCAACGTGAGGCCAGGGCACGCCATCCCTCTGATCTGGTGTCTGGGAGCTATATGGTAAAAATGCCTTGCTGACCTCAGTTAGTCATGCAGAGGGGAGTCCAGCATAGTTCATTTTCATTCGTCTTAGAAGGGAAATGTTGCAAGACCTAGCATATTTTTATAGCTGAGACTATACAAAAAGATGGCCCGAACCCAAGAAGGCAAGAGGTCAGTGAGTTGAGCACCCAGTTTGAGGAAGGAAATGCTGACAAAATTTTCTACCAAGAATCTGTGAGGATATCTGAATCTGCAGTCCCTTTCAAGCTCATTCACTCTGCCGGAAACCTAAAAACATTTCTACGTGAAGACTCTTTAAAAGCATCTTGAAGGTTTTTAGCACTTACTCAGATCATAAGAACAGAATGATTGAAAACATAACTAACCGAAAGAGTCATAGTTAAAAGAAAAGGCAGCCTTTCTGAGAACTTGAGCCTCATAAAGTCACAGGAATAGGAAATGGAAATACTTAATCTAGTTAAAGTCACTAATATTTAGAAAGCCTCTGCTGCTTGAGGGCACATTTCCTTGCATCTAGTGCAAAAGCCAGTTTTATTCCAAGAAAAATACAGAGAACTGTTGTGTTGAGCTCTAGTAAAACAAGGAAGGATCAAGCAGGCCTTTAACAAACAGCCCTTTATTGCCACAAAAATCCCCTGGCCTCTCCATTCCCTGAATCGTACTAGCGTCTGGCTATAGGACTCAAAAAGAACCAAAAATGTTACCACTGACCCACAGTGCCCACCCTGACTCCCCTACACTCATAAGAATTTTGGAAGTGGGTTTACTACTGGTCCTTACAGCCTGATGTGGATCAGCAGATCCTGGGTAAGGCCTCTTGGAGCCTCATGCCAGGCGGTAACTGAGTGCCTTTCCCCCAGCCAGCCCAGGACAGAAAACCCCTTCATGCAGCCATCCTCAGACACTGGTCAGTGCCTCACAGATGGGACCGTGATGGATGGGACCCAGGCATTCTCTATCCCTCCATGGGAATGTACTGCAGAGACAGCCAGACACCC
This sequence comes from Mellivora capensis, assembly GCA_004024625.1. Taxonomy (NCBI): domain Eukaryota; kingdom Metazoa; phylum Chordata; class Mammalia; order Carnivora; family Mustelidae; genus Mellivora; species Mellivora capensis. The sequence goes on from PISX010003716.1 coordinate 76,714, forward strand.
TGGGCCTTACTGCCAGAAACTCCAGTCAATTACCGGTCATTATTTCAATGGCCTGTATTGCATGTCTAGTATGTACAGGTTATATGTCTTCTTTAAATTTTTTTTTAATTTTTTGAAGATTTATTAGAGAATGCATGAATGGGTGTGGGGGTGGAGGGCAAAGGTAGAGGAAGAAGCAGGCTCCCTGCCAAGCAAGGAGTCCAATGTGGGACTCAATCCCAGGACCTTGAAATCATGACCTGAGCCAAAGGCAGATGCTTAAACAACTGAGCCATCCAGGCACCTCATATGCCCTCTTTTTCATCCTTAAAGAAATCCTGCAAGATGAGAATTATGTCCTTATAATATAGAAGCAGGAACCAGGCCTAAAAGAGGTCAAGTGACTGCCCAAGATTCAAGGTAGCCAGCCTGACTCCACAAAATGTGTTTTCCCATACTCTACCTTATCTCTTTACATGTCCTTAATTTCTTCAAAATTATCTAATTCCTGGCCCAAAATAAGCAATTTCCTTGACTGAGGCTAAAGCTGCTGACACTTAAGTCTCTCCCCTTCCGCCCCCAAAATCTTAAATGGCAACATATAAAACTCACATGCTTGGTTATTCTGAAAACTGAAACCACTACATAAAATCCTTCTAAACTCGTCTTAAATTTCTTTTTCAAACTTATTACTAAGGGTGCTAAAAATAAAATGTTGCAAGTTAAATACAACCACCCACCACACCTAGAACATATCTAGGTGTCTTGCCTTCTCCTCTTTGCTGCTGGTATGAAGAGCGACCAGGCTTTTACTGGACCTTAAGCGTCTTGAAGAAAGGGGCAATTTCATTTTGCCTCCCTAATGCCTTACACACAGTGCCTGGCTGGAAGGACTTGTTTGATCAGCAATTCCTCGAGTGAGTGACACTGATAGGAGGTGCACAGTGGTACAGGGGTTTGTTGAGATTTGCATTGTAATGTCATCTCACAAAGATGCAACCCTACACTGTTTAGAATTTGGGTTGTTAAAAAAAAAAATGATTTTTTTTTTTTTAGAGAGATGGTACCATTCTGCAAATTCTAAACACAAGAAATTATATTAACAGACGGAAAGAACGTTCTTCCCTTTCCTTTTCCAAAGGATGCTTTTTCTACTCTGACATCTTCTTGGCAGCAAACAAGACTTTTAGCTATTTGATATTTTATTCCAATTCAAATTCACATTGTGAAGTGAAAAACTGCCACGACTAACAAGTTAATGCTGGAATCCTACCATGTTATGCCTGGCTTGTTTTCATAATCTCATAGTCTGAACTTCCCAAGAGTGAGAGAAAAACAATGTCAGTTTCTGCTGACCTACTGAAACCAGTGGGCTGTCACATAGCCTCTGTTTGTTGTTTTAATGGAAGCTCTTTGATTTGTCCCAGTGAAAGGCAGTAAGTTATTTGTTCCTATCTCAGAAAAGTAAAGATAAACATTATCTATAAAAAGTTTACCTTTCTTTCTTAAAAAGAAAATTGGCAAATCCACTTCATATTGTTACTAACTTTTCCAAGGACATTTCTGTTTCTATTGACCTCTGAAAGACCACTCTAACAAAATCTTCTGCCCTCCCATCAGGAAACACTGTCACTGCCATTCACACTGCAGGACATAAGCATCGCCTTTCCACACTGTCACTTTATGGAATGGATTGGAAGATAGATATTTGGGGGACATTTTGAGGGGTAACTTTTCAAAGTATAAAATATATCAGTCAAGTATACAAATCTTAAGTGTCCTACTTAATGTTTATAAAGTGAAACATCCATGTTAACTACCACTCAGATCAAGATTACCAGAAAACTCCTTCATGTACCATCCTAGTCACTCCCTACCACAAAGGTAACCACTATTCTGACTTCCGTCATTAAGGTTAGTATGCCTGTCCTGTTTTGTGTAAATGGAAGCATATCATATGTGCTCTTTTGGTCTTCCCTCTTTTCTTCAATCTTACGTATATAAGATTGAGCTATGTAGCTATATTTGGCACTAGTTTATTCTTTTTCATTGCTGTATAGTGTTCTACCGTATGACCCTCCCTCTCTGTCACCCGTTCTTTTTGTTTGTGCACACGTGCACACGCACGTACGTGTGTGTGTGTATACATTTATACATTCTATTTACACATTCTACTACTGACAGTCATTAGTGTTGTTTCAAATTTTGACTACTATCAGTAAAGCAGCTAGGAATATTGTTATCGTGCCTTCTGGTAAACATAAACACTCATTTTTGTTCTATATTAAAACAAGAATGGAACTGCTGGATCATGACATATATATATATATATATGTTCAGGTTTAGTAGATGCTGCCAAACATATTCCAAAGTCTTTATGCCAAGTTATGATCCCACCAATTACAGAGGAGTTCAAGTTCTCTATCTTTGTCAATATTTGTGCTGTTTTTAACTCTTTAGTTACTTTGATGCATGTATATCAATCTTCTTTTTATGCTTAGCAGTCATTAGGACATACTCTTTTGTGAAGTGCCTATTCAAATCTTTTGCTCATTTTTCCCTAAAGTGGTTGTCTTTTTTCCTATTGATTTGTAAAAGATCTTTATATATTTTAGGTATTTTTTGTTCACTATATGTATAGAAAATATATTCTCCCAGGATGTGGCTTGCCTTTTGACTCTTAATAGTATCTTTCAATGAAAAGAGACTATAATTTTCATGAAATTCAATTTATCAGTTTATGATTAGTGATTTTTATAGCATTTTCCCCCCCAAGGCGTAAGTAACACAAGGAGCAGTAGACTTGGAGAAGGGGGCATGTGGACCAACACAGCTGAATCCACATTTACACACCAACCAGATATAGATGTCAATTCAAGCATAGGCTTTGAGAATCTATTGAGTATGTAAAGGGGAACACGAAGACATTCTGTTATATTTCCTACTTGAAGCTTATTGTTTTACCTTCCATATTTAGGTCTCTGATCCACTTGGTACTGATTTTTGTGTATGGTATGATATAGGTTCGAGGTTCATTTTTCCCATATGCAGTTGACTCAGCATTTTTTAATTGGGGAAAAAAAACAACAACAAAAACTCCCCTGCTCCCAAATTATAATGGCATGTTCATCAGAAGTCAAGTGATTTTGTGGGTTGGTTTCTGGACTCTTCATTCTATTCCGTTGGACTTTTTAACCTTGGGTCAAAACCACACTATCTTAAATATTTAAAGTCTTGCAATTTGGTAATAAGTTCTTCAGTTCTGTTGTTTTTCTTCAAGATAGTTTTGGCTGTTATAGGTCTTTTGCTTAGGTTATAGATTTCCATAATAATGTTAGATTATTAATTTCTACAAACATAAACCTGCTGGAATTTTTCTTGAGATTGCACTGAATCTACAGATATAGGAAGAACTCACATCTTAACTCTTTTGAATCATCATCCAGAATGATGGTGTATGTCTCTATTCCCCATTTATTTAAATCTTCTCTAATTTCTCTCAACAGTGTTTTATCGTCTTCAACATAGAAGTCTTGCTCATATTTCATTGGATGTTTTTCTTGATTTTGATGTTTTTATTTAATTAATTTATTTTATTATAAATGATTTAAATTTTTCCCAATTGTTTGCTGGTAGTACAAAGAAATACAATGGATCTTTGTTGACCTCTACCGTGTGACTTTGTTAAATTCACTTATAAATTCTATTAGTTTGTAGATTACTTTGGATTATCTACATACAGAAACTTGACATCTGTAAGTAGTAGAGTTTGCTTCTTCCTTTCTAATCTCTATGCTTTTAATTTCTTTTTCTTGCCTTTATTGAACTAGCTACAACCTCAAGTTACATTAAATACTGTTGAATATCAGTATAATAGTGAACATATGTGTCTTGTTCCTGACCTCCATGGGAAAAGGTTAATATTTCACCATTAGGTACAGTGTTAACCATAGTTTCTTAAAGATATTACTTGTTTGCTGAGAGCTTTATCATACTATTATGAATTTTTATCATAGTATTGAATTTTATCAAATGCTGCACCTATTGAGATGATCGTATGAGTTACCTATGTTCCATTCATTATACCCTTTATTTTTAAATTTCGAGATATAAATTCACATGCAATTACAATGGGCATTAAAGAGGGCACATGATATGTTGAGCACTGGGTTTAAATGCAACTAATGAATCATTGAACACCGCATCTGAAACCAATGATGTACATGTTGGCTAATTGAATTTAAATTAAAAAAAAAGATAATATGAACAGATAGCATGTACTCTTTATCCAATTTCCCTCAACAGTATAATTTTTCAGAATTATAGTATAATATCACAGGCAGGATATTGACATTGATTTAATCCACTGGTTCTGTTTGTGTTTCCACTCTGATTTCTGAATGTTAAACCAACCCAGCATTCTTTATTCGTGAAACATGTATAACTGGATTCAATAAGCTAATATTTTGTGGGGATTTTACATCTGTATTCACAAGAGATATTGGCTTGTTATTCTCTTTTCTTGTAATGACTTGCCAGGTTTTGTTTTTAGGATTATATTGGGCTCATTGAATGATTTGGAAGTGTTTCTTTTTTCTCTGTTCTCTGAGTTTGTGTATGTTTGCTACTCTATCTTTTTGAAATCCTTGGAGAAATTTACCAGTAAAACAAGCCATCTTGGTTTGAAATCTTCCTCATGGGAAAATTTTAAGTACATATTAGATTTTTTTTTATAGATTGGGGACTATTCAGAATTTTTTTTTCCTCCTGAAAGAAATGTTTTTCAAGAAATGTTTCCATTTCTTCAGAGTTGTCAACTTTATTGAGAAAGTTTTTCCTTTAATTTCCTTTTATGATATTTTTCATAATGTCAGTAGAATCTGTAGTGATACTTCCTTTTTCATTTGTTTTTTGTTTTCTTTCTTGATTAGTCTTACTAGGAGTTATCAACTTTACCAGGAGTTATCAACCATTCAAACTGGCTTTTGGCTTGTTGATTTTCTCTTTGTCTTTGGCCTTATATTTAAAAGATGTTCCTTGTAGACAGCATTATAAGTAAATGTAGCTTTAAAATGGAAAGTTGATGTCAGATTCAGGCACAGTCATGGCCCTTGGCTTGTGGCACTCACAAGAGGGAAGTGGTAATGGTCTTGAACCGGGACTCAGCAGTTTAGACTTGTATTTTTTTTTCTAAGATTTATTAATTTATTTGAGACAGAGAGGGTTGGGGGGGGTGGCAGAGGGAGAGGGAGAAAGAATCACAAGCATATTTCCCACCAAGCCTGGAGCCCAGCCCGTGCTCCATGTGGGGCTTGATGTAGGGCTGGACGTGGCACTCCACACAGGGCTCCACATGGGGCTCGATCACAGGACCCTGAGATTGTGACCTGAGCTGAAATCATGAGTCTGCCGCTTAACCAACTGAATCACCCAGGTGCCCCCAGCAGTTTAGACTTAACAGAAGTAAGAGGAAAAGGATCTCACTCTTGGTGGAATATTTTTATATAATAAATTATCGTCTTCAAATTAATGTTTCTAAAGCGTTTTATATTTATTATAAATAGTGTTAGATTAAAGAAGAATAGGCTGGAATTGTGGCCTGGCTATCATTCAGCACTCTCAGAGGCAAAGCTGTGTAGTCAGTGCTATACAAGTCTCAGAATTTGTCTTAGAAAACTCCCTAACTGAACTATTTCTTATTGGAATGATAGATGAAGCAGCAGACTTTAAATGGTAAGGAAACTCAGAAACCATCTTGGACCCATTATCATTTTTCTGTATACTTGGATATGGAAATATAAAGTGTATTCTCATTTTTGTCATGAGGATAAATGAACAGCTGAATACTTGGAACTTGGATTTTAAATGTCATCATGACCTTTAGAAATAACAACCGGTTTAAAAATGGACCAAAGTGTAAATAAAATGGGCAAGTAATACACTTAAGTTCCCAGTGAAAATTTATAAGGAAAAGTTATTTTTGCTTTGCAGTGTTTGGTCTTAGAGAAAAGACTTCATCATTTTATATGTAATGCGGCTTTCTGGGCTCCTGACATCTTCATAACATTTGACTGGAATTTCTTTCTCTTGAAAATGAATGGGCATTTTCTGGCTCTCCACACTCATGAGCTTCACTTGCAGGGGACCCAGGTTTACATAATCCTATGGTGAACAGACACAGAAGAGAATAGGAGAGGTTATCCAACAAGTTATCAGTCGTAATAGTTAGGTTTCTTTTATTATAGTTGGCCTTTATCTGACAGATTTCATTGCCCTCTTAACTGCCTGAATAACGTGAAATATGAGAGCCACTGTAAACAGAAAACCACTCAGTAAGTTTGTATACCCAGTGGGGCGTGATATTCAAGAACTCCCAAAGAGCAGGCAGCAAGCCAACAGGCTTGTCTTTCAGGGAGTTGGGTAGGGAGCACCAATTAGAGTGGGGAGATACATTCTCTCAAAGTCTTTAATTGGTAAAAGGAAAGTGTTGGCTATATGTAGCCCTCTGCTGGCCAGGATATAATCACAGCAGAGTTTTCTACATTATTCAAGAACAATGAGAAGGATCTGTAAACATCACTTTGACTTGCTCCATGAATTTTTCACTTCTCAAAGGACCACTGGGTACTGTATAAGTAAAACGGACCATATTCTGTCAAACTAACTATAGTTTAAGATATCTGCAAATGGAATTAGAAATCCAATTTACATGAAATCCCAGCCAACCCAATAGTGGGTTGAAACAGCTCAGGCCCTACCCAGCATGCCTTCCTCTTAGAAGCCTCCTCAAGCCATAACTCTCTCTCTTGAATTCCTTCAACATTTCAGCAAACCTTTCCTGAGTTCCCACTTTGTACCAGGCCCTGTAGCAAGTACTGAGGTGCAATGATTAGGTCACAGACTGACTGGTCAGGGAGACAGATACAGGAGCTACTACATTCCTCATGTACATTGATTAGTGATTTTCTAATCTGTCTTCTAGCATGTAACAGTTGAGGGGAGGGCCTTCCATATAGGCATCTTTGAAACTTCATTTCTGCCTATTCTCCCCATAAATTCCCAAACATCTAACAAGTACCTGGCATGTGTGGAGTTTTCAAGAAACATTTATTAGAATTTAGAAAAATCACTGAATGAAAAAAGGAAGGCATTATTTTATTCCTCAAAAATGCATATAGTTGTATTTATTGTACTTTAAAAATATGTAATTATAGAGCTACACTAAGCGTAAGATAGGAGAAAAACAAACTGATGGATGTCTCCAACATATTTCAGAGTCTGCTCAAGCTGTCATGACAAAATATCATAGATGGACTGGCTTACACAGCAGACATTTAGTTCTCATAGTCTGGAGACTGGGAAATTCAAGATCAAGGTGCTACATTGGATGACTTCTGAAAAGAGTCCTCTTTCTGGCTTGCAGATGGCTGCCTTCTCGCTGTGTCCTCACAAGGCACATCCTCTTCTTATAAGTCACCTTCCTATCAAACTGGGGCTCCATTTTTTAAAACCTAATTTAACCTTAATTACCTCCTAAAGACCCTATCTCTAGATTGGGTGTGAGGGCTTCAACCTATGGGGGTGGGAATGGGGAAGGGGGTCCAATTCAGTCCATAGCGTACATAGTGCCATTTCCACCATCAAAAACCTCCATGGAATGTAAGAAGGTCTTTCATTCCACCAAATGGTATGTGATTTTGGAATTTTGTAAACAGTTGTGCACTAGCCTGAGGTCATGATAACATACCAAGTGTCACGATTTCAAAACCCCCATGGGGGTGTTTGAATGCCATAGAGACTAGAACTTTAGTCTTTGTCCCTTGATGTTAGCAGGACTGAGGAGTATTCAGTTAAAATGGTTTGTGTTGATTTTTTCAGTTTCTTCTGCTTTCAGACAGCACTCTTTCTCCTACCAGTTCTAGGAGAATTTTTAAAGTTATTGGTAGTACCAAGAAGGAAAATGGCAAGGGATAGATATGGGAGTAACTGGAGTGTACCAAAAAGGCTTTAAAAGTAAAAAGCTTTGATACTCCAGTTTTCACCTAATATGGTATGTGTGGCAGTCTATACTTTCCAAAGATGGCCATACCAATAGATACCCTGTCCCACATGCTGTTCTTAGAGTGTGGTGCTCCTTCCTCTTTCCAGATGCAGGAGCTCCATTCCCTCCCTTTGGGTGGAACTTTGTAAATACATCAACGACTAGAATAAGAGAAAAGAGATGGTATATGATTTCCAAATCTAAGTCATATAAAATATTGCAGCTTTCACCTTGGTCTCTGGTATTGCTTGTTCTCAGAGAAGGCAGAAACCATAATAGAAACAATAAAGGCACCCCGTGGAGAGCCCATGTGAAGAACGGAGGCTCCCAGCTTAGTCAGCATTCACTTGCCAGCCATGAGTGAGCCACCCTGGAAGTGGATCCTCTTGCCCCAGTCAAGCCTTCAGATGACCTCATTGCCCCTGCTGACATAGGACTGCAACTGCCTGAGGGCCCAAATGAAAACTGTCCACTGGAGCCCTTCCCAAATTCCTAACCAACAGAAGCCATGAAAGAGAATAAATGACAATTGTTATAAGCTACTAAGTTTGGAGGTAATTTGTCATATAGCATTAGATAACTTACATGGTATACTAGGAATGAACCCCTGTTAATGAATATATGTAGCAAACTGCACAAGAGTAGAAGTGAAAATTCTATCTAGTGAGAGATATGAATGGTGGGCCAACTTTACTAATAAGTTAGTTCAAATAGAATTTTTCAATATCCATGTTTTAGGTTAATTTTCTCAATTAATAAAATGACATGTACTCAAAACTACATGAGTACTCTTAGTACTCAAAAATTTTTTCCATGAATCTTACCTTGAAATCCTTCTCATCCTCATATAGTAAGTATTTCATATCAGAGGGCCCAAACTCTATACATGAGCTGTTTTCTTCATCTGTCTGCAGTTGCTTGGCATATCTGATACCACCCTCGTGACTGAGATACAAAGCACTGCCCTCTGCTGATGAGCTCATGAGGTCTCCACCTTTTACTTCTGCAGGTTGCAATTTTGGGATGAATACAAAGAAATTGGTTATTTGGGGGTCAAGAAAAATGAAAGTACAATATATACTTTCTCACACTTTTAATTTGAAAAATATAGAATCTATGTATTAAGGTGAGAGTGAGTCCCATGTTTAGAATCTCTAGGTTGTATGCACCCCATCCCTCTCCACGAGTATTTAATTCTCTGAAACATAGTGACTTTAATTTGAAAACAGGACTAGAGAAAGCTGCAAGAAGAGAAATATGGAGAAGCTGGCATGTATTTTTTCTCTGAATAGCTCTTGGGTATGAGGTACCTGTCTATAATAGATGCTCAATAAGTATTTGTTAATTAAAAAAAAAACAACCCTATCACCATTACAATAAAATAATACCCCCGTATATTTCTGGCAACTCCAAAGGCGCTTTAGGTGGAGCTTTCAGTCCAGCAGCTTGAGTAAGATATAGTTGCCTAAAAGGAACAAATGAGAAAAACAGGCTGTCAGTCAACAAATATTACACCATCTGCTCACTGGTGTCTTTCTCTCTGGTATGTGTTGGAGACACATAGATGAAAAATGAGACATGGTTTCTACCTTTGAGGTTCATGAGGCCCAGTGGGGTGCAGAGAGGTGTACAGTATTTTAGGGTGATGGTCTCTACCCTGATGGGTGAGTAGGGGAGTGTGACAGATGCTGTGGGACAGAAGCAACATCTGATGGAGCTTTAGGAGTCAGGAAAGGTTTCCAGGAGCAGACGGTACCTGAGCTGAGTCTTGAGGAACCAGGGGCTATTTGCCAGGGAAGGGCTTGGGGTGAGGAAGGGCATTGCATGATAAGGGAATAACACACTCAATGTCCTGGGAATGAAAGTGAGCACGACACCTGTTAGGGTGCTATTGTAGTAATCCAGGTGAGGGACAACTGGGGCTTGAATGGATGGTTTTAAAATGAAGAGAAAAAGAGAAAGACAGCGAGCAGCAGGAATCCCAGATGACATGGAGGTTCCGGCTGTCACCGAGTGGCAGGCAGGTGACATATACATCCATCAACGCAGCTCTCTGTGCACATGTGTAAGCCTATGCTCTGCTTTTCGGCACCCACTGAACTTTCAACCAGAGTATATGATGTCTTGAAAGCTCCCTACAGCTTTGCTTGAAGACAGTGTGAATCGGACTCTTGCAGATATTCAAACCAACCCCCATGCTTACTAGCTCAGCAATCAGAGTGAAGCCCCTGGATTATAGGTTGTCAATTATTTAAAGAACATGAGTAAAGTGTTATTCAAAATGCATAAGTCTCCAGCAAATAATATAACTGCATACAATATTTATGTTTGTAAAAGCTTTTTAAGGTTCAGCTCAGTAAAGGTCACTTTCACATGGAGCTCTGGTCTGCAGGTAGACATGCCTGAGATCTTAGAATTCTCTTCTTTCCTGGTTTTCCCATTTTGAATCATTATGATTGTACTAAATGTCTTAAACTTCCTAAGTGTGGATTCTCTCATAACCATTAATTTGTTGTCACCTTTGTACCACCATAGGGCACCAACACTTGATAATATGGAAAATACTTAAAGAATGTTATATGAAGTTAGTGTTAGATTTGTGTTAGTGATAGTTCTGTGGTACTGGGGTCCCTGAGCAGTCACCTGTGGTGGACGTTCGCCTCATCTCATGTGTCTAGCAGATACTATGACATTCTATGTGAGTTGTGAAGGGGGAAGTCTGAGGAGCATTGGATGGGAAACTTAGTAACTCTATTAGCTAAAATACCCCATTCTTGGGCCAAATAGGAAAACAGTTTTTGTACGTCCTTTGGGCATAGTTTGTATTTCTCACCCTTCTAGTATATTACAAGACTGAATTCTCAACAGAAAGGTGAAAAGGAGAGTTGCCATAAAGTATGCAATATGTATTATATTTCTTTGACTTGAAAATGGCTTATAGTAAAAGTTGTTGAATACACTCAAAAGTTATCCCAGAGAAGTAGTGGAACAGATAATTGAGGGTTAACACATTTCTGTTCCTTTATGCAGATATTTCTAAAATTTCCTAAACACTTGCCCCAAGGAATTTATAATCTAGCAAGGAAGCAGCCATTAAATAAGTAATCACGAGTGTGATAAATGCAGGTCATGAAGGAAAAGATTAGGGTGCCATGGAAGCATGTACCAGGGCTCCTAACCAGGTTCTCATACACATTGCCCATACTTTCTTTTTGCTTGGTCAGATTTTGAACGCATCTCTCCCAACTCAGAAGTCAGACTAAACACTCAGGTCTCTCACTAAAGAAAACCAAGCCACAAGGCACTGATGAACACTGTCGGTTTTACTGAGGATTTTTGTGGGGCTAGGGGCTAAACTGGGTAGAGTTAAGTTGCACCTAACAAAGTTAAGTTGCAAACAACTTCATGAAAATCTCCATTTTCATGGAGGGGGCTGACAAAAAGAGCGAGTCGCCTTCTGGGGGGACGCTAAGGCCCGCACCCCCTAGGACTCCTCAAGGGCATCAGCTCAAGAGACTGGGAATTCAGAAGTCCAGTAAACCAGTCGACTGCCCGCCACATCTGCACAGGTGTCTACCTCTCCAGGGCACCACGTGGACATTGTGTAAGGGAGCAGGTGGCCCCTTCTCTATCCTGCCCCGCCAGGCTTCAGCCTGTAACGCAATTACACGATTCCTGTTTCTCTATGCTTGTATCCTGCTGCCCATCCCTTAGCCCAGCAAATGAAAAACCCACAATACCTGTAGCCACCCTGCTTGGAACACATCGGGAAGTTTGTGAACAAGAAATACTCTATTATGTCACAAACACTATTTTTCCATGCCACCCAAACCACAAGAACTACTTGGGTAGGAACTTTTTCGTGGCCCTTGCACCGTGTTTAATTTCTCGGCTTTAACTCCTGGACCAAGACATTTGTCTCCCATCTTCCACATGCACACCCTGCATTGGTGTGATTCGTTTCCCCTCTCTTCCTAAACATGCTACTCTTCAGAGTATCAGTTGTTTCTGACGACTTGCCCAAATCACCACCACCACTCTGAATTTGAATTCCTTATTCCAGGGTCCCAGTTTTCCTCAAGACTGGTGTGTTAAGAATTCTTTTGTCAGGTCAGAAAAAGAGAGAGCCTAAAATACACATTTGGTTTCTCTTGGGCAGGAATAAATGTGACTTGGAATGCAAGGCTATTTTCTCTGCCTGGAAGGTAGCTTGACTCTTCCACTATCAAAGGAAACAATGTTACAGTCCACAAGATAACTGGAAGCGCAGAAGACCTCTGGGAAGCTACAGCAAAGCTGATCACACCTCGTCTATCTTCTGCTGCACGGGTATGCTTTTATTTTTATGCCCATTTTCCCTGTTGACCTGGAGGCTTTTGAAGGTCAGCAGTTGTGATGTTCCTGGTTAAGTGTTTGCTGTTAAGATTACAGTGCATTATTAGAAGAAGCAAGCCAAAGTTAGCATGCACCCAGTCGATTGTAATAATCTTTAACACCTTCACCGGTATTAAAAAATTACATCATCTTTTAAAAATAACAACTTCTTATACATACAAATGTTTACAAGCTACATTCTAGATATGCTAATGACTTTCACCTGGGTATTTTGAGATCCACAAGTCTACAGTTGAATAGTTGATCAATAAGCACCAAATTTTCTTCTTCCAGTTCATGAATAATGTTTTCCAATTTTTCAACTTCCTTCTTGTGGCTTGCAATCTGTTCTCAGAAGAGAATGGATGGATGTTGGTACTTGTTGACTTAGTTCAAGACAGTCTTCTGTAAAATACTCAACTCCTAAATGTCCATTTGCCTGAAGGGAAGATCTATCCTGTATTATTTATCACTGGGTTTGCTTTGTCCTTCCTCTCTAAGAAGTGATGGGTGGGTCTCTTTTCTGGATTGTTTGCAGAACTTGTTTACATGGTTAGGCAGTTATTAGTGAATGGCAGGAGTTGTCTTTTCCTACCCTTCAGAAACCCTGGAGCGTTCTATGTGCTGGAGGTAGAGATAAACATGAAAATAAGACTAATTAACTTATCGTTGTGCTTAAATGGGGAAGATGGTGATAAAAACAAAAAGCAGTATGATCAAACCATAACGGAAGATGCTCAGCTATGGTGGGAGTTTCACCTTAGGTCTGGAGTTAGGGGGTAAGGAAGAATTAATAGAGGAGATGACATCTAATCTGGATCTTGAAGACCAAGTTGGGATTCTTCAGACAACAAAAGAAGGTACACTCTAGGCAGAACAAACCACATGTTAGGCACAGTTATTTTGGTTTGGATAGATACAAAGTGGATGTAGGGAGAAGTAGGAGAGAAACTGGACAATTAGGGAAATAATGCTAAAGGGTTTGGGTTTTATTTTGCAGGTGATGGAAGGTCATGGGTAGACATAGGTTTAATGTTTACTAAAGAAATATGACTAACTTAATTAAACATGAACAAAATTTGCTGCTTCTTTTGATGGAATTCCCATCAGTCTTTAAGAAGTATATTTTGGAAACTTTGTCTAAAGACTTAGATAGTGGGAAAGATATATAGGATGTTACTAGACTCACCTCTCTGCCTGCCTTATATAGCATGAGCTATACAGGTGCTGCATTGAGAGGTGCTCATGGAGATAGGTCAGGACGATAGGAGAATTAGAAGAGTATAGAAAAGGGGCACCTGGGTAGCTCAGTCAGTTAAGCATCTGACTCTTGATTTCAGCTCAAGACATGATCTTAGGGTCTTGAGATCAAGCCCCATGTCTACTCAGGGCTCAGTGGAGAGTCTGCTTGAGATTCTCTCTCTCCCTCTTCCTATGCCCCTCCCCCCAAGCATGCTCTCTAAAATAAATAAATAAATAAATGTTTTTTTAAAAAAGACTATAAAAGAGAAAGTGATATGCTGATGGGATAAATGGAGATAAACTGGAAAAAGTAAGTATCTCAAGGGAATATGATGAAACAAAAAAGGTTCAGGGGTTAAGATTCAGTATCTCTTGTTAGGTATTGCCAAGAGCATAGCTGAGATGAGTACTTAGATAACTAACATTTTTGACTTGTACTTGAAATTTATTTATTGCATTTTGGAATCTGGAAACATTCTGTATATTACTACATGCATATCTTTCACATAAGTCATGTATTAAATGCTTAAATTCCTACTATGAGCAAGGTTCTGTGTGAGATATAGAAGGATGCAAAAGTGAATGAGGCATGGAAAGAGTTTCCCTCAAAGAGGCTTACAATCGGGTGAACAAATACATGAGTAACAGTAACATAAAACAATACTAGTACCATAGAAAAGGCTCAAATATTGCTGGTGGCTTACACTTCAAAAGAAAAGCATATATTATTTACCTGCCTTAAACTATTTAGCAAACCATTTTAAGTCCATAATACTAAATTATAGAAAGCTTTTAGGGGTTGGTGCTTTAGTACCTCGTGCGTTGGGAGATCATCAGCTTGATTACGGGCTTGAATGCCTTAAGGAAAACTTAATAATTTTCAAATGTCAAAGAATGAGAAAAATTATATTTAGAGTTTGTAAACAGAAGGAATTGATAGAACATTTGGAAATGTTTGACCCAAGGGCTTGGCATGCTTGGGAGGCAGCACACACAGTTCTTGGTCTCCTTCCAAAGCTGAGAATGAAGAGGTCCTTTTTGGGGAGTTAAGTCCGATCTTCCAAGCTAAGGATATCTTGTGGCATCACTGACCCCTTTGGACTACTAACTAAGGTTCCCAACAATTACTGTCTCCAGCCTTTTGAAATATTAGGGAAATGAAAACTACTTCCTTTTTATCACCATATAAATACCTTTACATTTCTAGGGTAAGAAAGTTATAAGGAGGAAGTAAAAGACTGCTTTTCTCTCCCTATCTTGGCTTCTCCCCAGATACCCAAGAAATGTACTTAAGAGATTGAGAAAGATAATTTAAACTATTATAAGTCAGAGACTTAGGATCCTGAATTAAATGTGTGCTCTTGAAAATTTCCCCTGCAAGATGCAAGTTAGCTTCATGCCTTCTCACACTTGAAACTCTGATTGCTAACCTCTTTGAATCCCTTTGTCTAGTTTTATTGGCTTTCTGTTTGTTGAGTGGATCTAAGTCATTTGGAAATTTCAGTTTTCTTCCCGTCCTTAATTATCATGCTAAATAAAACCAGATAATGTAAGTCATGCATAGGACACTACTTATCCTTCCCACAGATACAAGTTTTTGGTTATCGGTGAAAGATAGTTAAATAGAGAAATGCTTTCAGGACTTCCATTATTATTATTTTTTTGGCACTGTATTTTGGTACCTTTAATGACACATTTTTCCTGCAAGAGTTCCATTATTGAATATCTCTTGTAATCATTCTAAACCTCTCTCAAAGAAATTAATTGACATACATTATTCCATTTCTGGGCAATTTTCAATTCTTGTGATAATACTTATAGCCAGGGATGGTATTAATTAATTTTATGAGTAAATTTAATAATGCTAAAATAAGTATTTATTGAAATAAGGAGAAATTAAGTCTATTAAATTTCCTTAAAATGATTTGTCCTTTATTACTAAGCTCTTTTGCTCATGATTTAATTAAACTTGACATTTTTCCTGTCTTTTATTTCTACTGAATCATGAGAAATAAAAAATAAAATGAAACAAAATATAATTTGTGGCTTTTTTGGAAGGATCAAAACACCAAAAAACCCTTTCTTATCAGTCAGATATAAATTTTTTTTAAAAATTTATTTGTCAGAGAGAGAGGGAGAGAGAGCAAGCGAGCACAGGCAGACAGAGTGGCAGGCAGAGGCAGAGGGAGAAGCAGGCTCCCTGCCAAGCAAGGAGCCCGATGCAGGACTCGATCCCAGGACGCTGGGATCATGACCTGAGCCAAAGGCAGCCGCTTAACCAACTGAGCCACCCAGGCGTCCCAGTCAGATATAAATTTTTACAGGTATTCTCTCTGAGCCTAATATCTATGACATCTTATAAGATATAAGATTTGAATTGTTAAATTATTATTAATTAGGATTATGCTGTTATATTCAATAAAATTATCAAGATTAAACTGCTCCCTAATATTCTTTAACTGTTAGGCTCACCTTGAGTTTTTGGGGTTTTTTTAAAGATTTTATTTATTTACTGGAGAGAGAAAGAGAGGCATATGTGCATGAGCAGGGGGAGGAGCAGAGAGAGTGGGAGAAGTAGGCTCCCCACCAAGCAGGAAGCCCAATACAAGGGCCTCCATCCCAGGACCCTAGGATCATGACCTGAGCTAAAGGTAGATGCTTAACCAATGGAGCTACCCAGGCACCCATTCACCTTGAGTTTTTAAAATCAATATTCATTTTTTAAAACTGGGGATTCATCTTAATTCATTTTGGAAGTAGTTTGGGCTCCTATTTACCATGACTTTATAAGGGCAGCTTAAAGATAATAGTTGCTATCATAGAAAGCACATTAATTTTTAAATTACTTGTTTCCCAGATTCACCAACTCTATTCAGCCAAATAGGGGGTGAGGAAAAGAGAAGAGACGGTGACAGTGACATTTTTACTTCAGGTATCTGAGCAGATGGTGAAAAAGGAGATGCAAGAAGTGAAAACTTAAAGAGAAATTTAACGAATATTGCTTTAGTTATGTTGAGTACCTTTGGGATATCCATATGGAAATATTTGGCAGGCAAATAAAGATACAGGTCTAGAGCTAAGGACACACATGTTAGTGCTAAACATGCACATTTGAGAATCATGTACATATATATAACTTGCTAACAAGAGATGTGTGTAGCTGAAGTGAATTCTTCCAAAAGAGAGTGAGTGTTCTTTCATAGACAGTCTCTGAGCACAGGTTGGTGACTACTTGTCTGGATATAAAGGGAATTTCCAAGTAGTGAGTTTTGCACATCTTCTGTAGCACCTTGTAACATCTAGACCAAAGATTATCTACCTCTTTTATTCCAATAACATGCTTTTACATCTTTACCCAAGATCTAAGCCATGTACTTGATTCATATCACCAATGAATATATCTATACTCATTGGACATCCTTTTATCCAATAACTATATATTGAACATAGATTATTTATTAGTTCTCTTGCACATGCAGTGGAAAAGGCATAGCCTGCTCTCTGCAATGAAGAGACAGATGCATAAACAGACAATTTCAACAAGAGTTATGAAACAAGAGAGGACAGAGGAAAAAGTACTCAAGACTTTCTGGGGGAAATACAAAATGAATCAGAAAGAAATTAAGCATCAAAGTCTGTGCCTAAAAGAGAGTTGGGAGTTTTTCAGGTACATGAGTGTAAGGAGGGAAGACAGAGGGTCTAGTCTGTACAGTGTGAGGAAAAGAGGACAGTGCCTCATAACAAAGAAGGTCTAGAAGTCCTCCCATGACCACATTCAGTGAGAGCAGTATTGCAGCGCTGGTATAGGGAGACCCGGGGAACTGAGTCTAAGGCAGCACACTGGGCCCACTAGTTCCCACATGTTCTCCAGAAAGAGGTGTGAAGAGAGTCTGATGACCAAGCTCGGATAGGAAGCAGAGACTTGGGTAGTGGGTAGGGACATCTTGACCACTGGCAAATGGCTGCAACTGAGGGTTCGGTATTGGCTGCAACATGATGTCCACAAGGCCAGAGCAGTCCACTCAGAAGTCACCAGTGCAGCGAAAGCATGAAAGCATGTCCTGTATAGACGAAAGGCAGAGGGAGCAAAGATCCAAAGGAAACCCACAGATCTGAGCCCTCTTTAATGACATGCCCCACAAGAGGGCATGTAAGCCCCACCTCCTTATATAACAGGATCTGTCTTGGAGCAGAGCAGGGGGAAGTAAGGAGATCTAAACAACTGAACATTTATGCAAAGGAGACTATGTCATCCCAAAAAGGCAATCAAAAACAGCAGGGAATGAGGTTAGAATGATCCTTCAGCCTTCCTCCCACTACCCAGAAGGAAGTAGAGTCTTGAGGAAGACCAAATCAATTTTAGGGCATAAAGAAGCTTCATACATTTGAGTATGTTACATGAGTCAGGATGCCAAAAATGATTACTGGTTGTTATTGAAATTATTGATGGTATTCATTGAGTAACAGCTTGTAATAAGATTAGGATTCCACTTAAATTTTACTTTAGCCACAATTCTATGCTTTTCCCATGTCTTCATATCATAAATAAAAGTTCTTTCCTTATGTTTATAAAAAAATAAAAAAATTAATAAAAAAAGAAAGAAAACCTGGCGATATGTTTATAAAAAATAAATAATAATAAAAAAGGAAAGAAAACCTGGTGATATGTTTATAATAAAAAAAAATTAATTAAAAAAAAAGTCCTTTCCAGTTCAAAAAAATGAGAAAGAAGAAATTATTTTTTAAAATTCTACCTACTGGGGTTCCTGGGTGGCTCAGTGGGTTAAACCACTGCCTTCGGCTCAGGTCATGATTTCAGGGTCCTGGGATTGAGCCCTGCATCAGGCTCTCTACTCAGCAGGGAGCCTGCTTCCCCCTCTCTCTCTGCCTGCCTCTCTGAATACTTGTGATCTCTCTCTCTGCCAAATAAATAAATAAAATCTTTAAAAATAAATAAATAAAATAAAATAAGTTCCACCTACCTCCTTTTTCAGCCAGTCATTCTCCCAGATCTCTCGGTAGCTGCCCTTGTCAATGAACCGTATGGCATTCTAAAAGAAAGTTTCTGTATTAAAGAAGACTTGCAGCAGGTGCTTCACAATCAACTTATCTGATCATTTTACATTATGTTTTGCAATTATTTGGGGAATATATCTAAGAACTTCAGTTCTTTATTCTCATATTATTTTTTGCTGATTCACACTGCCTAATACAGGTGATTTAGAGAACTGGACAATAGTTATCCATTCAATTTGGCTTCCATTGTGACTGAATCTGATTGCCATGATGAAATCAATCATTAAGTGATCTGTTCCATGATTAAAGAGGGTGAACTTCAGGGACCAAATATTCTTCAAGTTTATGGTCACAGACATAACCCAACATAGAGCAAAAGCATGATAGATTCTCTTACTACATTTTTAATTTGAAAGACTTCTGCATAATAAAAATATACATATTTACAAACTTATAGTTTCAGGGTAACTAGACAGTCTCCTGGACAAAGTCATTTTAGATGAAGAAAACAAGAAAAGCATCACTTTGTCAGTAGTTCATAAATATAAATTCATTTTCAATTTTTATTTATAGTTTTCCCCAAAGGAACTTTATAATGGATGAAAAATTGTATTTATCTGTGAGGTACTTTTATATGGATACCACGCTAGAAATTCCACATTCAGTAACTAAAGGGCATAACCAAAACAAGAGAAATTAGGAAAAATTTTATAGATCATAAACACAGACAGAAGTAATCTAAAAATATGTTAAGAATAAATTTATCTCAGTCTTTAGAACTGGAAGATTTGAGTAATTTTTTTTCTTCAAATCATGCTAATTAGACTAGGCATGCACCTACATTCCCTTGAAACCAAGACCTTTTATACTCCAGCTGCCACTGATAGCTCTGAAGTTTCCTGGAACACAATTTCATTTGAACAGAAGCAGGATATATCTCATAACGGAAGTTAGTGGATAATGACTTCATTCACTAACAATGGAGCAGGGGTCTTCAACTTTGGGTGCATGCTAGAATCTCCTGGGCAGTTTGACAAATCCAGAAACCAAGTCAACATTGCAGGCCAATTACACGAGCATCTCTGAGGAACCAAATGAGTTGACCAAACTTCTCAGGTGACTCCAATATGCAGCCAAGGTTGCACAACAGTGGATTATCAGAAGCTAAAGTTACGCTAAAATAGCCAGATAAAATGGGGAAAATTCATTCACATGTGTGGGTGTTAGGCATTAATATAGAGAAAAGACAATGTATCAGGTAATGATTAAGAACGATGATCCGAAGGAGACATCTGGAATTGAATCTCGATTCTGCCACTTGCTCTAGGAAAGCCACAAAAATTTCTCTGTGCCTCAGTCTTCTCATTAGTGAGTCCCTGCCTTATAGGATTGTTGAGAGACATACATGTAAAATGCTCAGAGCAGTATCTGGAACAGTCCTCATGGTATATTGAATGTGTATACTTGAAATATATTTGATCTACAGATGCATTTTTAATCATCTTAACTATGCTCAGATCATTTTATTGTTGACTTCACCGTTTCATCATATTCAGTCACAAATGGGCTGAATTTTATGGGCAAATAAACTATTGGTCAGTTCTCCATAATCCTCTATATTTGTATAAGTCCGTAAAAGTCATGCAGTAGGATAGTAACTGAAAGAACAATTGAACTAACAGTTAAGCAACAAACAATAGCAACTGAAATTCAGTGAAGAACTTTAAAGAAGACCAGAAGTTTATGATTTTGAAGAGGAGATACTCTAAATGAAGAGACAGTCCCTGTGGGGATCTTACTAACCAAAGAGATAGTCTGGGGGCAGGGGAAGGACAGTGAAAACAAAGGGATTAGAAAACATAAAATGTTGGAAATTATATCTCAAACTTTTTTTAAAGATTTTATTTATTTGTTAGAGAGAGAGAAAGAGTGAGCATGAGCAGAGGGGTACAGCAGGAAGAGGGAGAAGCAGTCTCCCCACTGAGCAGGGAACCTGATGCAGAACTCAATCCCCGGACCCTGGGATCATGACCTGAGCTGAAGGCAGACACTTAACTGACTGAGCCGTCCAGACGCCCCTCAAACATTTTTTTATATCCCCAAATTTTAAAGCTCCACAATGTAAAGTGTACTCTCTTAGGTTTGGATACATATGACAGTACTTTTTAGACAAATCATATTTCGTTTTATAATGCATCCAAAACTTGTATTTAATAATTTGTTGTAGCCATTATTATTACTTAAAATAACTGAATAAGTTACTGAGCTCTTGTTCCTTATGAGCACTATGCTACTTAAATCATCTCATTTAATCCCCATACTCTTCTTTAAAGGTAAATAACATTATTGCCCTTTTTTTAAAATTAGGAAACTGAAGCCCAGAGAAGTCAAGGAACAAATTTAGTTTATATTCCCAGTAAGTGGTAGAACCATGATTTAAACTAAATTGCCAAACTTCAGAACTCAGGTTCTTTTTTTTTTTTTTAAGATTTTATTTATTTACTTGACAGAGATTACAAGTAGGCAAGAGAGGTAGTCAGGGAGAGAGAGGAGGAAGCAGGCCCTCCACGGAGCAGACAGCCTGACGCGGGGCTCGATCCCAGGACCCTGGGATCACGACCCGAGCCGAAAGCAGAGGCTTTAACCCACTGAGCCACCCAGGTGCCCCAGAACTCAGGTTCTTAATCATTATAATATACCATGGGGAAAAATAGGGGAGCAACTTTTGTTTTGTTTTTTAAAAAACTGAAACATACCTGTGTGGCCCATTCCTTCTTTTGATCCAATTGTAACAAAGTTTCTCTGATTATTTTCTTTCTAGCATCTTCCAGAGTGACTTTATAGTGTTCTTTAAAAAGAAAATTAGAAGCTTTAACAAGGCTAGTCCTAGGTAAACCTATGCTGCTCATAAATTTTATCTTCCATGATCCTCTCCTCTCCTTTCTACATATTTTCCCCCTAAATTCTCAGGGTACATTTTTACTGAAGCATCTAGTACCTCCTGTTAGAAGAAATGCTCCAATAATTTGCCAACACCTTAATGTGAATTAGCTTAAGATGCTGCTCTCCTAAGTATATTTGTATTCTCAAAGGATTGTCTTTCCAAAGGGAAAATTCCCAATACTTTAGGGCAGCCATCTACCTTGCATATTACAAACTTCTGATTCCATAACGGAAATATAAAGAAGATTTGATTATCTGCAGGAGAAGCATCCTGTACCTCTGATCCATCTAACTAAATTTCCAGTATTCTTGGCATGCGTTTCCTTGGGCAGGAAAGACAGAATGAGAAGACGGAGAGAGGGGTGAAGGGGCCGTGAAAGTCAGCCCCACGTTCTGAGTGGGGCTCAGAGCAAGAAAGGACAGATATGAAGAAGTGCAGGATTCTTCATTCTCTCCAGATTTTATGTCATAGTCAGGATTGAGAGAGCAAAGGATCATAAAATTTTAGGCCTTGAAAGATGCTTCACGATCATAACATCAACAACTCTGTTCAAGGGAAAGTGAGGTATAGTGAAATTAAGGCTGCTGTAGAGAGTGGAGAGGAGGGAAACTGGCCTAACCTGTCATCTGGAGAATAAGAAAATGGAAGTCCTCATTATTCCAACCCACATATACCCATCCATACAACCTCTATTCTTCTTACTCCCATTCGGAGTTATCACTTGGATATTTTAATCATTCCAATCTCATTTCTGATAGAATCTGTTTCAATTCAGGACCTAGTCCACTAGACTAAGGGTGGCTGTTTAGTTGAAACTTCTACCCAACAAAACACAACAGGCAGTCTAAGAGTTGCAATGGATCAGGAGTTTAGTTATAATGGATTTTTCATTCTTAACATCTGAAAGAAACCATCACCTGGAGCTTGATAAGATTAAATATTAATTCTTTGCTGCAAATCCTAAAAAATAGATGATCCAATATGCTCTGACTAAAGTTATAGCTGTCTCTAGTGCCATATTAATACTGACAAAGCAATAAAAATACCCAACTTGTTCCAAGTTCCATATAAAATTCTATGAACTGTTTATCTTCTGAAGAACAGAGTAACCATCGCAAGGGAGGATATAAAAATCTCATTGCTAGCTTTTGTGATTCCCATGCTGCTTTGAGAAACAACGGTTAACCATGCATTTGTGAATTCAGCCAAAGAACCTGGGAGTATGAAACATCTCCTTCTCATAAAAGTTGGAGACGTTGCTAATGGGAGACTGTGGCTTTGTGCCTTTAAACTCCTGGCTGTTCAGACCCCTAATGTAGCCACTTCTCAGAAGCTGATGGCAAAGCCACGCTGGCTGAAGCTTGCTTTGCATCATTCTGCCTTCCCTGCTATGTCTGGCTCCATGTTGCTTTGCTCCCCCACTGTTTTCTGGAAGTCTGTTGCCCACTTTTCACACACTTGTCAGTGTCACACGACCTCACCGTGCTGACCCTCTCCTGTGAGGAGGCCGGCGGTGGCCTCTTGTGAGTCTCTTGGAGATCACCAAAGGACTCCCATTTTACAGATGAAGAAATCAATGTTCAAAGAAGTAATGTTCCTTTTTTGTAAGCCCATTTGAACCCAAATCTTAGTGTACAAAGAAATTTTAGAGATTCCTGTCCTGTGTGCCTGGGGAAGGACAAAAGTAAAAATGCTCTGTGACCCTGATATCTAATGACTTATCATAACCCCACACTTTCTGTATTGCTGGCCTCACTAAGGTCCCCTTTCCTTTTATTGAGAGATAAAGCCTTTTCCTGGATAGAATAGTGACTGTGTTTCCTCTATTCACTATCCCAACATCTCCCAGCCAAAGTTCAGGGAACCAGCTCTAGGTGCTTCCTCCTCTTCCCCCCCCGACCCCCCCAGAGCTCATGGATGGTCCCAAATAAGGCAGGGATGGATAGCTGACCACAGAATGGCCAACCCATGCCCCATGAGGAGCATGGTCTTTGCTCATCTTATTTAGGTAGGTGATGACACCAGCTCTTCAGAATCTGGGCTGGAGAAAACTGCAAGAACTGGTGTGTGGGAAGCAAGAAGAGAATGGAGACAGGATAGAGCAAAGCAGAGGCCGCATGAGGTGGGCACAGGCCATGAAAGATAATTGTAGAGAGGAGCCATCGCTAGAGCCACCACTGTCCTTCTGTTTCCATCTTCAGTCTTCCTATTCCTCACTGCAAGCGATATATTCAAAAAACATGACCATGGGACATCAAACAAACTTAGCTTTATCTCTTCCCTTTAAAATTCAGACTATGAGGCTAGTAACTCTCCCAACAAGATATATGGCAAATTTTTTACTTTTCTGGATCCTTTGTGATAATAAGAGCCCTCCAATCAGTGATTAACATATCCAGTCTTTTGTAGTAATTAAAACTTTAAACTCCATTCAAAGCTGTGGCTATTCCCTTCCCAACCTGGACATACAACTATTTCCTCTGATTTGAGTTTCTGTGCCTCCTCCCTCAAGGCTGAAGAGAAGCATGGAAAGGGACAAGAAAGCTCTCACTTGGCAGATACTGTCTCAAGCTAATGTGGCACTTTCCGGTCCTATCTGGCACTTCAGGTTGATTCCTTTTCCATGGGAGAATTTTATACGTGCTTCAGAGGACCACCCTCCCCATTGCTAGTTATTTCACCCATGTGTCCTTGATGCAGGAATGTACTGTCGTTGAGGCTGGCTAACAACTTGTCCTCTGGCCTCTGGCTCTCAATCATGCAGGCTCCTATTTCTCTGTTAGGACACCATCACTGAGCTCTAACAGGACTGTGTACTGGCTCTCTCTCATAGCACATTCATAGGAAACACGTTTGTGCTTTGCCATGACTGAGAGTGCAGCATGCTGCAGACTGAGTATTTGTGGCCCCCTGCCCCAATTCATGCCTTGAAACATAATCCCCAGTGTGATGGTATTTGGAGATGGGGTCTTCGGGAGGTCGTTAGGTCAAGAGGAGGGAACCCTCAAGAATGAGATTAGCACACTTATAAAAGGGACTCCAAAGAGCTCCCTTGTCCCTTCCACTAAAGATGGCTGTCTATGGACCAGGAAGTGGGTATTCACCAGACACCAAAACTGCTGGCATTGATCTTGAACGTCCCAGCCTGCAGAACTGTGAGAAATAAATTTCTGTTGTCTATAAAATACCCACTCAATGTATCTTGTTGTAGTAGTCTAAAAGGACTAAGACACAGGCCTAGTTCAGGACAGCAGCCACTTCCCCTTTGGCTCTGCTGTCAGAATGATCAGTCAGTCTCTTACCCCCTAGATTTCTCAGGACTAGACCTCCGTATCTCCCAAACCAAACAATCTGAGGAATTTCCTCAAAGATTGTCCATCTTGATCTGAGGTGATGGAAGAATTACCCTTCACCTGCCCCTTTGTGGGACAGCACAGGATGTACAGCACACCAAGGTCTCTTCCTAAACACTGTCCCCTAATTTCCAACAATCTTTTCTTGACCTGTCCAACTTCTTGTATAGACTGGAACTCAGTTTTCTGTCTCCTCGTCATGGGAGTCTCTCAGTTTACTCTGAAATGTGGTGTCTGTTACATTAGCACCCCAATTTAAACTGAGACTAAAAAAGTTGACTTTAGTGTCCTGTTTCAATAACCACCTCTTTCCCTAAAATACTTGTTCCTTGCAAGTAAACTCCATGATCATGGGTGTGGGAGGAACATTCTAGAGAAATCATGGAGGAAGGGAAGAAAAACGGCAATATAATAGTAAGGCTCCAGATAAATCAATTTAAGTGTCCTGCTCTTACCCATGGTCCAATTACTGGCCCCAGAGTATTTTCATAGTCCCCAAGCCAAGTTGCTGCTGCTACCTCATGGTTAGGAGAAATCCCTAAAACTAATGAAGATAAGAAAAGCCCATAACAGCTATTTTCCTATGACACCTAAAGTCAGCTACAGACTAAGGTTTAAACAGAAAATAATTCAATATGTAAGTGTTATTACCACCATCCCAAAGCTGGATACACAGCATGACACTTTTCAACTCAAAGAAATCATCCAAATTTCTGATCAAGATAATGGGTTAATAATTTTATCTGAGAAGATGACTTCTTAATTTAAAATATAAAGAAATGTTGGGGGGGATTTAAAAATTTTAAACTTCCCCAAATAATAACCATTTTAAAAGTATAATACTGGTGCACAAATACATAGATCAGTGGAACAGAATAGAAAGTACAGGGAGAGACCCAAATACACATGGGAAACTAAAGTATGATAAAGTCAGCATTTCAAATCAGCAGGATTCAAATGAATTATTTGATACACGATGTTAGGGTTTAGGGTTAGGGTTACCGTCTGGTAAAAAACAAAGTTGGTTTCCTACCACATGGACACAGAAAAAAATCAAAGATGTAAATATTAAAATGACACTATAAATATTCTAGAAGAAAATATTGGACACCTTATTCATCATCTCAGATATCATAAAATAAAAATCTAGTTTGGGCACTCTAAAACTTCAATATGTCCCCATAATATAGCCCACCAAAAAAGACTAATGACAAATGGTGGAAATATTTGTACTTTGTATCACAGTTAAAGAGCTAATTTCCTTAAAATGTAAAGAGCTTTACAACACAGTAGAAAAATGAGCAAGGGATGTGAACAGATGGTTCACAGAAAAGGAAATGTAGTTATATTTCCCATTACATTTCCTGAACTTCTGACAAGATATTCACTATCACTTATGATAAGAGAAGTGGAAATTAAAGTTACAGTGAGATACAAGTTTTTACTTTTAAGACTGGCAAAGAACAAAAAGTTAGCTAACATCCCTGTTGTTGAAGATGCAGGAACATAGGCATCCTCATCTACACAGGGAGACGTCAGGTGTGGGGTAGGGGTGGTTAGTCAACTTGGTACAAGTTCTATGGATGGCCATACCTATGAAAATAAAAAAGAAATAAATGGGCACTTTGGGCCAGCCATTCCTTCCTAGAGGTACACAAAAATGAAATTGCATAAATACAAGGATATTCATTACAGTAAAAGATTTTTAAGAATATTCATTGCAGCATTATTTATATTAGTAAAATATAGGAAACAACCTAAATGCTTATGAGTAGGGGACTTGTAAAAAAACTATAATACAACAAAACAAAGTAGCTACTGGAAGAATGAAGAAGTACTAATATGTACTGATCTATAAGAATGTTCATATTGTTACATGAAAAAGCAAGTACCAAATTGTATGCTTTGTATATATTGAAACAAAATATTTCTGACAACAGTTACAAAAATTGGTAATAGTGGTTTTATCTAGAGAGAGGATCTGAGTGGCTGGGGGGTAGATGGGGGTAGGAAGGTGTCCCCTCTCCTTTTTCAAAAAATATTTATTTATTTATTATTAGAGAAAGAGAGAGAGGGAGTGGGCGGGCAGGAGGGAGGGGGAGAGGAAGTGGGATAGAGAGTTCCAAGCAGATGCCCTGCTGAGTGTGGAGCCTGATGTAGGGCTTGATCTCGGGACCCTAAAATCATGACCTGAGCTGAAACCAAGAGCCAGACGCTTAACCAACTCAGCCACCTGGGTGCCTCAGAAGGTGTCCCTTTTATTCTCCACTTTTTTTCTGGGGAGGAAAATATTTTGAAAAATTGGAACTCTAAACTCAAGACTGATTTGGAACCAAATTTACATTGCCTTTGTGGTGCAAAAGCCCTGAGCTGAGAAACTTACAGAATTCTTGGTCCAGGAGTGGAACATCCCATGACAGGGCCCCCACAGGGGATCATGAAAATGACCCCACATGAATACCTCCACTACTCAGGGCACCATCACCAGCTGTCATCTGGCCAGCGTTCTTCTGAATCATCCGATTTCTCCATTTATTCTACTCTATGACTTTCCTTTCTCTGGGTCTCTGATTTTTTTTTTTTTAGCCACTGTGCTTAGCCACAGTGACAGATAGGTAGCCTCATGGTTCTCAGAACTAGTCCTGGTAAGCTTCATCATGCCTGATGCCATCGCACACCACACTCTCTCCATTTCCCGTCTTGTGTTTGTGCTTCAGTTCTTTCTGACTATAACCTAGAATTTACTTGGGCATTTCTCTACAATGATTCCGGTTTTGTAGCCTGGTTAAGTTGTTTTAAGCTTGCCTCAGGTAAATTTCTTTGCAGTATAACCCTGTCCCCGGACCTTCCTACCTTGGTTGAATTGCCCCAGACCTAAGAATAGAAACGTGCAGACACCATCCACTGAATGAAGCTTCATTCTCCAAGGCAGCTGGTCTCAGGGATTCTCCACAGACCACCCTCCTCCCCCCCGCAACACCAGTCCTTCTCCTCAGTTCCATTGGTGGTCCTGGGAGAGTTTCTGCACTTCCTCTCTCCACCTTAGGTTCATAGCTGCTTGTGCTGATAGTAAAGAATGATTCAGGAAATACACATTTTTTTCCCTTCTACCAAAGGGCTGCTCTCCAAAGATTTTCTATTGAATTTGAACTAGCTTTGTTGCAACTGACCTGACATTTTTTCCGCATTTTCTTTAACTCTACTGATGTCATTCTGCAAGGAGGTAATGAGTTTAGCATGGTGTTCACTGCCTACATTCTTGTATTCTTCCCAGTATTCCTTTTCACTGAGTTTCTCAAGAAATAGTTTCTCAGCATTACTTATTTGCATGCGCATATCTGTTGAGAGAAAATCAAGGCACCATGTCGTTTCCATTGTTCTTGCAGCCATGATACGTTGCAATTTGATTTTATGAAGTTAAGGCCTGAAAGGTCTGCTACTAAAATGCTGTTAACTCATAAACACAAATTTTTATCTACAGTTAAAGTGAATCTAAACTATTTCAACTATTGTTTCTCCCTCATGATGCATAATCCAGGTAAAATTAACTTCCAATTATAAAATAGATGTGTGGTTTTAGGCTGTGACAGGTAAGTTAATAGACTACCTATATGCCTAGGAATGCAGAAGCTTCAATTAATCCCATGATGGGTTGATAAGTGTCCTATTTTGTACATTATATCACATGGACTTTTTATTAATAAATTGTTACTTTTCTGACCATTGTGCCTCTGGACAAAGTGAGTTCAACTTTTATCCTGTGCTGTCCCTGGCAGCCATTTTTGTAAATAAATAGGTTGCTTCCATCATCTAAAGTTGAGTGTTTGGGCTTCCCTTGTGTGAGATGATGCCATAGGACAGTAATCTCAACATGTCTTCCCTGGGCCCCACTTACAAAGGCCTTCAGAGTGAAAGATAAATTCTCTAGTAAAATATGTACAAACACCGAGCTGTGTTACCCATATAAACCTTCACTTTGTCCTGGTGCACTTGCTAAACGTGATATTCTACTCCATCTTTAGGCTGGGTCTCGTGCTTCTCAGTATTTTAGAACTGGAAGTATTGCAAAGAGCAGAGTACAATGAATTTAGGGGCCATTTGGCTCAGTGCCACACACCATCTTGTTTGAGAGCTCCCTGAAGGTAAGACCACATCTTATTCTTCTCTACAAAAGCAGCACTTAGCACGGAGTCTGGCAATTAGTTGGTCCTCAATAAATGTTTATGGAATGACCAAAGAACTACAATCAGGGCAGAGGCATGTTCTTCAATATAGAGAGCCAGAAGGACTCCAGACATATCTTTTTCCAAGACTGTAAATAAGATCATATATTTTTAAATCCCTTGATAAATGGCCCTTGTTATTGCCATTGAACAGTGAATACCACTATAATATGCATGACAAGCTGTCCTCCTATTTGCTTCGTCGGCTGCTGTCTCAGCCCTGTGCCACAGTCAGCCTTTGAGTGGAGGGTTGGGTACTGTCACTGAAGACTGAAAGAGAGGTGGAGGGAGTGACTGTTGTTCTACCTTGCCAGAGCCCATGGCCCTTCCCTCCTCCCACCCCTTGTCAAACAAGAGGGCCGATTACAGTGTCCCCTTCTCCTGGCCAGAAGGATTTGTCCAGGGGGAGCATATGTCTCAAGCTGGGCACATGCTCAGAGGCCTTCCCTGGAAACACATTCCCTTGAACTGGGGGAAAACATGTCTCTTTTATCTCCATTTGAGGGTTAAGAGGATGTACGTGAGAAGTGTTCATGGTCAGAGTTCCAGCTTCATGGGGACAACAGCCTCTGAAAAAGGAGCCAACTTTCGGGAGCAAGACAGAGGGAGAAGAGGGGAAAAAGACAGGGATGGGGAGAAAGAAAGAAGGAGCGGCAGAAGAGGTTTAAAAAAAGAGAGAGAAAAGCTGAGATCGGATAGCATGTGAGGGTCTAGGTCCAGGTCAGGGGCGCCCTGTCTTTTTCATTTGGTTTGATGAAAAAATTAACACCCTCTTTATGCTTAGGGTAGTTTGGGTTAACTTTTTATCCATGCAACTGAAGAGTCCTAACTAAAAGGTGAAAAACGGGGGTTACATCAGTTCTTCTTGAATCTTCCTGTGCATGGGAGTCCCTCGGAATCTTGTCACAGTGCAGATTCTAAGTCAGGAGACCGGAATGGGCCCGAGACTCTGAAATGCAACAAGCTGCCAGATGAAGCTGTCACCGCCGCTCCCCAAACCCAGTCAGGTTACAGTGACTCCCAGGGACATATGAGAACTGCCTCACAAAGGCTTTTCCCATCCGTCTGTCCTCCTGCTTTCCCTCCCTCCCTCGGCAGCTCCGGGTTCCTTTGGTGCTTGGACCGCCTTGCATGCCCAGCCCTCCTCTGCTGTGCTCAGTCACCCAGTGTGGCCCCAGTCACTCATGACGCACGCGTCCCAGCACTCAGCCAAAACTGTAACCAGGCACACCTTGGCTAGCTGGGCCCATTTCCCTGCGAAGGCACTTTAGTGAGCACATCTAAGTATCATTTGCGGTCTCACTCCCATCTCAAGGGACTTATTAAAGTCCTCCTTCCGAACATAAACAGAAGTCTCCTGGAGAGGCACCCTGGGAAATACAGTATCTACCACCTTGTGACATCCCCCCTGACCTCCGAGAGATGGGCAGAACAGGCTTGTGGGAACAGTTGTGGAGACCCCTAAAAATGAAGTTTGCTGGTTGATGGCTGGTCTTGGAAACCATCTCATTCAAAACCACAGCTGTTGACAGATGGTGTGCTTGCTGTGCATAAAGTGCTTGGGTCAGTGGGCTCTCTGAACTTGGAGAAGTTCAGGGAATCCCATCCTCATTTTGCCTTCCAGCTGCTAGGACTGCTTCCCGAGAACACTCATATCTCTCCCTAAGTTTTCCAGCTTCCTAGCTGTGATGGTTTATATAGAGGTTCTGGCAAAAGTGGTTTGGGAAATCTTAGCAGAAAGTTTAGGATAAAGGAATAAAATTTTTCTTTAAAAAAAAAACCCCAAAACGCATGTGTTAGAACGATGTATGACTCACCCACCGACCCATGGTGTTTCCTAAAGTCCATGCAAGAGTAGGTCATGCTCTTCCATCTTCTGCGCCTAGCATCATTTCTTTCCACGTCCTCCAACCTTCCCCCAGCCAACTCTCATGCCTCTTTTCCCACCAAAATGGGGGGCTTAGCTCCCTTAGTGATACTGGGGGGGGGGCAGCTTCATGGCAATATTCACCCTGTTCCCCAGTCTGAATTGAGTTGGAAGCCAAAGAAGCTGTCAGACAAGAGAATTTTCCCAAGGGAAGAACAAATTCCCCCCGTGAGGACTTGAAGGTGGCAGCTAACAGGCTCCTGTCCGGTGTTGAGAGCCAGGTGGTTTTCCTTGGCCTTTTTTTTTTTGGTCAGTGCCCTTCCTCCTCCTCCTCACTTGGCTTCAGTAGCTCTGCCCACTCTTACTTCCCTCTCCCGCCCATTTACCCACACGTGTGTGTGCTTGCAGTGGTAATGCTCTCATCTGGACATGTTCGCAACATTTTGAACATATTAGGAGACAAAAGCATGAACACATTCAAGAAATACCTAAGTTTCTAAATCACCTTTCAAGTTTTCCTCCTGATCTCTTTCAAACTTCCACTTCTCCTTCATTGCATTTTCAACATCTTCTCTTGTTACAACTGGTAACCCATCTGACTTCTCTTCACTCAGCTCCTTTAGTAGGTTCCGTATGTGCCAAGCCTGTTCATCCTTCAGGTGTTTGTTCTGCCATGAAAATCAACAGTGGATAACTACATCTGCTCGAGTATTTACATTGACTTGCCTCAAAACGGAGTCACATGCTGAGGCTTGCAAAGTGAGAAAAAAACATCCAATGAAATAAATTTATACAGTATGTCTAAGAGCTTCCGGAACATGGAAGGTGCAAAGTAAAATTAAACCCATCAACACAGCAACTATGGAATAGAAGGTTACACTTAAAAAATTATGTTATTGGAGTACGTGGGTCACTCAGCGGTTAGGCATCTGCCTTCTGCTCAGGTGGTGATCCTAGCATCCTGGCATCGAGCCCCACGTCCAGCTCCCAGTTCAGTGGGGAGTCTGCTTCTCCCTCTTCCCCTGTCCCTGCTTGTGCTCTCTCTCTCTCTCTTTCTCTCCCCCTCTCTCAAATAAATAAATAAAATCTTTTTAAAAAAATTTTAAAAAATGTGTTATTAACCTCCCAGTCTATCACCCTAGCATAGGATCAATGAACATTCAAGTTAGACCTCGGAGGCCGATTTCTTCAGTCTCCCACTAAAACCTTCTCCAGCGATCATCATTCATCTGGTCAGTATTTATGAAGCATCTGCCAGGCGGTCTTCTAGACACTGGGAATATATGAGTGAACATTATATACAAAACACAGTGGCCCCTTCTCTTAGCCATAGGGTTTGTCCAGGCAAAGCATGTGTCTCAAGCTAAGGACATGCTCAGAGTCCTTCCCTGGAAATACTTATGCTGAAACTAGTGAAAAATAAGTCTCTTTTGTCTCCATTTTGTGGTTAAAAGGATGTAAGGTGAGAGGTGTCCATGGTCAGAGTCCCAGCCTCATGGGGACAACAACCTTAGAAAATGGGTGCTTCCATTGCAAAGATAAAATTTAACCCAATGTAGCCTAAGCATGAAGAGGAAGTTAATTTTTTCACATAACCAAACAGAAAAAAGCAGGGAGCTACACCTGGACCAAGGCTCATATGCTGTCAGAGCTCAGCTTTTTCAAATTTTTGAAAACCTGCTCACTGCTCCTCCTCTCTCATCCCCTCTCCTCCTCTGCTCCCTTATTCCACCCACCCTCATCCCTCTTCCCTCTGCCTTCCCCATGAACATTGGTTCCTTTGTAAAATGGTACAGCTACTCTGTTAAAAAGAATGCCAAATTCTTATAAAACTAAACATTTGCTTACCATACAACTGAGCTCTTAAGCATTCATCTCAGAGAAATGAAAGCTTATATTCACCTAAAAACCTGTACACAAATGTTTCTAAAAGATGTATTTATCATAGCCAAATACAGGAAACAACTCACATATCTTTCAATAGGTAAATGGTTAAATAAATTGTGGTACATCCATATCACAAAATAAAAATAAATAAAAGGAACCAGCTCATGATACATGCAGCAAACTGTATCTCTAGAGAATTACGCTGAATGAAAAAGTCAATCTCCACAAAGATTACTTACAAAGATTAATTACTAGTAAGTAATTTATATAACATTCTTAGGATAACCAAATTATAAGTATAGAGAACAGATTAATGGTTTCCAGCAGTCGATGAAGAGGTGGATTTGGGAGGGAGGGGGTGGCTATAAAAGGACAATGTGAGAGATGTTTATGTTGATGGAAACTTTCTGTGTCTTGACTGTATCAATGTCAGTATTGTTAATGGTAATATCCTACTTGTGACATTATACTACAGTCCTGTAATATGTTATAGGAAACCACGTTATGGTTATACAGGATCTCTCTGTATTATTTCTTGTAACTGCGTGCCAATCTATAATTATTTCAAAAAAGTTTAATTTAAAAATGGAGGTCAATGGGGCGCCTGGGTGGCTCAGTGGGTTAAGCCTCTGCCTTCAGCTCAGGTCATGATCTCAGGGTCCTGGGATCGAGCCCCGCATGGGGCTCTCTGCTCAGCGGGGAGCCTGCTTCCTCCTCTCTCTCTGCCTGCCTCTCTGACTACTTGTGATCTCCGCCTGTCAAATAAATAAAATCTTAAAAAAAAATGGAAGTCAATCAATATTAGCAACTGACAAACAATATATTGCTCTTTCATCAATTCTCAAATGTTCCATTTTCTTGAAGGAAATGGATTCATGTTTTGTCTTCTTATAAATAAATTGAATTACTTTGGCTCAACATGAGTTATTTGAAAATGAAATATTTGTAGAAACTTGAATAATACCAGTGGAACTGTCCCTTGCCAAACTACTGCACTGCTAATACTTTTTCCAAATACGGACTTTTCCACTTATTTTTGTTAGGGGTGGAAAATTCCTTTATCAAGTATAGTCTGAATACTAAATAAATCTTCACCTGATTTTGTTAGCTAATTTTAGTAAGGCAACAATAACCTCAAAATCAATTCCAACTCTTAAAATAGGCAAAAAAACCCCCAAAGACAGTGATCATTTAAAAACCACTGCATATAATTCATAAAGAAATAATGTGTAATCAATAAACAAATTTTGCTCTTACTTTCCCTACTTCGCACAATACTTGTCAAAGTGAATGCAGTCTTCTTAGATCAAATTTTTAACACAATGACTATTCTTTTCAAACATATGATATTTTCATTTATAAGTTAAAATAGTATCATATGTCCTAAAATGTGACTGAATGTTGCATAAATATGACTAAATCACATCTGGCATTATATGTAAATATATTACATATTTATTAAATATATTTGAATTAAATTAAAATATTAAATATATTTAATAACATCCATATTAATAACATCCATAACACCCAAATCCCATAATGAATTTCAAATGGATGGCAAATGTGTCTGGCAACAGGTTACAAAATTCACTATAGCTGAAAAATTATTTTGAGTGATATACTGAAATACAATTTAGTTATACATATTCACCAATGTGTTAAAAAAAAAAGACCTTTATCCTACGAAGTAGACAACTGTTATTCAAGGTAAGAATAATTGTCACACTATAAAATAGAAGAAAGGAGATTCAATAAATAAACTACAAAGGACTGGTTTGTTTTGTTATAAGGCCATCTTATGGGTTTTACCTTTTTAAGTCTAAGATTCACGGGAGCAAGAGCAGAAGTTGCCAAGATAGTACACAGATTTCTGTCTTACTACTTCCCTGCTTTCCCCAACGATGACATCTCATATAACCACAGCATGTGATCAAACTGGAGAAATGGACATTACAGTGTTATTAAGTAAGAGACTTTATTTGGATTTCATCAGTTTTTACATGTGCTCGTTTTAATTTTTTTGTGTGGGTATACGTATTATGAAAATTTGTCACATATATGTATGAAAATTATCACATATAGATGGCATTTGAAGTTGTGGTGTTAAGATCTTTAGAGTTAAAGAGAAGAGTTGAGATCAGAACCCTGGAAAATATATTAGGGGTGGGTCCAGGAAAAGAGCAATGAATGAAAAACAAGAAATTGTTGGTGAATAGGGGGGATATTTAGGGAGAGTGATGTCTTGGCAGCCAAAGAAAGAGAGTTTCAAGGTGAGAGGGACAACTGCTGAAGGCACAAGGGGTAAAGTGAGGACTACAAAGAGGCCATTGGACCTGGCTACTTGGTCATTAATATCTTCTGCCCTAGCAGTTGTGGTGGAGTAGCAGGAGTGAAAGAATGAACCAGAGGTGAGGAAGTGGACACAGTGAACTATGAAATGTCTAATGAGGTAAGTGGAGCAGTGAATGCAAACAGAGAGAAATGGAACATAATAAATGAAGTAAGAGTCCAAACAAAACACACACACAGGAAGAGATGATGTGTAGGAAGGAGGAGGGCTGTTTCTGATTTTGACCTGACTGAAGAGAAAAGTATGTCTTGCTAATGAGTCATGTTTAACTTAGCAACTAAATATCCATGACCTCAAAAAATTTTCCTTTCACAGTTGTTAGTGTGAATCAACTCAATAAATATTTATTGAACACCTACGCATGCTGGGTCCTTCCAGAGAAACAAAGGTAAGTAAGATTTAACTGCTGCTGCCTAACAAGCTTTCAGTTTAATAATGGAGTTTTCACTTTAATATTAACATTTATATGCTGCATTCCAGCTTAGTTTGGGGGAATGAAAAGGAGCTAGCCAACAGAAAAGCATTCCCAGAAGATGAAAGAGTCTGCGTAAAGTACAGTAATGCGCGAGACTGAGAAACAGATACATAGTGTTGGAGTCTGTCTCTTCATGTTCCTCACTGCTGGGTCCACTGATGACCCCAAAAGAAGGCATAGACCTATCCCATTCTTGGGTGAATCCATGAAAATAAGAATTTTGTTTCTGGCTTCAAATAAGGGGCTATGGGAAAATGATTCCTCAGTCCTGATCTGTTCTTTCCACAACCAAATGGAAGTCCAAGGCTGACCCAGGAGTCCCATTGGCGACCCCTGGGGAGTGTGCATTGGTCCCTTGATGGCAGCTCACTCCTCTCCCATGCTGTGGATCTCATCATGTGGAACTGCACCCCAACACCTAGACCAAAGTTCCTGTTCCCATTCTCGCCCACAGACCCGAATTTCTGGTTGAGTCTGACAAACAGATGTTAGTGACCGATTCTGGAGAATCATGGCAATGTCAGGGTCCCAGTTACATCACCACTATGGCACGTCTGGCCCAATAAATGTTGCTGAATAAATGGCTAAATTAGCTGTATTTGGAAGACAGCAATTCCCATGTCATAGGAGGGAAACTGAGACTCCTACCAGTTTGGGCCAAAATGATACCAGCGCTATGTGGTACAATCTGGAGGCAAACTCAGGTCTCTGACCCCAGACTCCATTAAAACTTGTAGATATAGTCACTGTAGACAAAAACCAAATAAAACAATTAACTGTGGAAGTTTTAGAGTCATATGAATGCTTTAATAGGGAACTGTCTCAGTATTTACTCACTTATGAGCTACCTTAAGAGATACGTTGTGTTAATTATCACTTACTGCTTCCAAACTGTACTTCTGCCAGTTCTTTAGTCATGACAGTCATGTACAGCATGGCTTTGATATTCATTTTAATCTGATTTTATAAAAACAATGTATTATCTTTTTTTTTAAAGATTTTATTTATATATTTGACAGAGATCACAAGTAGGCAGAGAGAGAGGAGGAAGCCGGCTCTCCACGGAGCAGAGAGCCCGAAGCGGGGCTCCATCCCAGGATCCTGGGATCATGACTCGAGCTGAAGGCAGAGGTTTTAACCCACTGAGCCACCCACGCGCCCCAAAACGATATATTATCTTAAACATTAAATGAGTCACTTTAACAGTTGAGATTGTACTTTTCAAATAATATTTACATCTTCACCGTCTGAAAATCTAAAAGTGAAAACATATAGAAATTAAAAACAGAACCAATGTTCTATCCTTTGGCTAAATAAATTAACAGATAAATGTGGTTTCAGAATCTTAAAATTTTGAACGTGAGATTCAGGGTCATGATGAATGAAAAAACACAGCTCAAGCTGACTTCCTTTGACATGGTAATTAATATAATAGAAACAGCAGTGCCCTCTTGCCTTAAATGTACTGAAAACTGAGATTGGAAATTAATCAATTTCAGGCATTAAAGAGATGATTTCCTAGAATACATGTCATCATAATTCACAGTTTTTAAGACATTTGTGTAAATGTTTAATAACTAGATATAAACTTGATTTTTTAATTTTTTAAAGATTTTATTTTTTTATTTGTCAGAGAGAGAGAGAGCACAAGCAGGGGGAGAGGGAGAGGGAGAAGCAGGCTCCCCGCTGAGCAGAGAGCCCCATGGGGGACTCAATCCCAGGACCCTGGGATCATGACCTAAACTGAAGGCAGATGTTTAACTGACTGAGCCACCCAGGCGCCCCTAGATATAAGCTCTAAATGTTATACTTACTCTTTCTTGATACTTTTGGTTCTTTTCTCTAAGTCTTCTTATTTGAGCCATAAATCGTTCTACTGCATTTTCCTTTATTTGACAGCTGATAATAAACAAAGATGTGTTACAATTATTTATCAAGGAAAATTAATGAGACAAATTTAAAAATTAAACTATTTAGAATGAAATAAAGTATTGAATATATTAAAAAACCCATTGAGGGATCAGATATCTTCTTAAGTGGATTTTTTGGTTTGTATTTCTGAGTATATTTGACTCACTAAAATATATATTGGAGAGATAACTTCAAGTTTTTTCCCTAAATCACTCCCCATTTGTATTTCACAATCATAATTTTTTTAAGATTTTATTTATTTATTCGACAGACAAAGATCACAAGTAGGCGGAGAGGTAGGCGGGTGGGGGGGGGCAGGCTCCCTGTTGAGCAGAGAGCCCGATGTGGGGCTCTATCCCAGGACCCTGGGATCATGACCTGAGCCGAAAACAGAGGCTTTAACCCACTGAGCCACCCAGGCGCCCCCACAATCATAATTTTTATACTTTCTAAACATCTATAAATAACTCAGCTTAGAGGGAACCTAGGGAAGGGCACACAGAAGACATGCTTTCTAGAATTCTAAAAAAATTCAGACAAAAATGACAAAACAAAGACTTAAAAGGGCAGGCACATCTTCTTGAAATAGTAAGATAAATGAGGTAAACCCTGGGTTCAAATAATAAAAGCTTTCCTGACACATATTTCTTTAATACCCAACAAGTATCTGTTGAGTATCTGTGAGGTACAAAGGAGAGATGGGACAGTGCAGAAAGATTTTGGTATAGGCCATTTGACAGCTATTTGAAGGGCTAAGTATATCTCTATTACCCAGCAAATCTTGTAACTTTAAATCTGAGACCAAAGTAACACGATGGAAGCAGCTTTGTGTAAACACCTTGCCTCAATTAAAACAGCAAAAATAAAAACACAGCACCTCTGTGGTATAGTGAATAGAGAGGTTGCTACAGAATGAGAAACATCTTGTCCCTGTCACCACTCACCTGTATGACCTCAGGCAAGTCACTTCCCTGAGCATCAATTTCCAAGCCATCAGTGGTGAAAACAATACCTAGCTCTAATCCTATGAGGATTAAAATGAAAAATTGCATGCGAATGTTTCTAGCATAAAGTGAGTGCTTAGTAAATTTCAGTTGAATTTGAATCTTAGCTCCTTGGCCCTTCCTCCAAAATACCATTTACGTGTGTGACATCGTGTATTCAGTAGAGAGAAAATGAGGCTCCTTCTTTCCCAGTGATGACAAAATGCAACATAAAAACAAAACAAGCAATTCCTTTAGTGGCAAAAGTGCTCTGTTGGATGCTATGGAACTTGGACTTCAGTCCTGCTTCTTCACCAACAGCCTAAGGACTCTCAACCTAGTTAGGCCTTGGCTTATTCCTCTGTAGGTAAGAGTATTGAAGAGAATTGAAAGGGAAGAGCTCTACACTCAGTTCCCCAATTCTGCAATTTACATCGATCATCGTTCCCTTTCATGCAGTCACACAGACAACACATACAGCACATGGGGGATTTAAAGAGCTGCTGCTCTGTGCCCAGTATTGTTTATGGCATTATGGAGATAGTGTTGAACAAGACCTCCATGATCCTTGCCCCCAAGGAGCTTCCATTTTACTAGGCAATAAAGAAGTAAACACCCAAACATATTACTTACCCATTGTTATGGGGGAAATAACAGGCCATGTATGACAAGGGTAGTAAATGGAAGCGACTCCTATACACAAGGTGGGTTTCCACACAGTAGGAGGTATAAACCTCCTTTTTACTTCTCACCTAAAGTTTCGGTGTGGGGGCACCTGGGTGGCTCAGTCAGTTAAGTGTCTGCCTTCAGCTCAGGGTCATGATCCCAGGGTTCTGGGGTCGAGCCCCGTGTCAGGCTCCCTGCTCAGTGCGGAGTCTGCTTCTCCTTCTCCCTCTGCTGTTCCCCCTGTTTGTGCTCTCTCTCTTTCCCTCTCTGCGAAATAGATAAATAAAATCTTTTAAAAAATATAAAGCTTAGGTGTGCAAAAATTCTGAAGGAGTGCCTTCTCTATCTCCCATTTTAAAGGAGAAGAATTAAAATATTGTAAATGAGAATTATCTGAGAAAGGCCTATGCAAATGTATGCAAATTGTGCAAGTTCTACAATTATAAATATGGCAAACTAATTCATTCCCGGCATGGGCGAAGCAGGCAAATGAATCTCAAGTATAGGATGGCCCCCAGTTGAGACAGAGTCTTTGGGTGGTCTGGTTAATAGACTGCTTCCTGGCTTTGGCTGAGAGGCTTCCTTGGTGATGACTGAGCATGCAAAAATGGGTCTGGAGACTCCATCCAGCCCCAACCCCAGATACTGCATGGCACACACTTATACTAAAAAAAAAAAATATTTCTCATTTATTTGAAATTCAAATTTAACCTGGCATTGTGTAATTTTATTTGCTGTATCTGGCAACTTGACACTTAAGTTTACCACCTCTCCGTTCAGAGCAGTTAGGAGCCAGTGACCTGGGGCTCTGTCTCATGTTCCTTGTGAGCAGTTCAGAAAGATTTAAGTGATACCAGCAGGCCTCAGGGGCAATTCTGAGGGGCCCCAAAGGTTTTGGTGGCTTCATTGCCCCAGTGTGGCTCACATGGTAGGTGTAGGTCTAAGTTAGCTGAGGCTTTCCTTGGAATTTACTTCAACCTCCATGCGTCTCATGGAGATGAAACTGAACTTCAGAACTCAACACTATTAGCCACTATGAGAATTCAAGCTTCACTGTTCTCTGTATACTTTTTCCTTTTCAGATCTCCCTCAGAACCCGTCGTACATACATGTCACACTAAATACTGAAGCAAGTAGGATGATAAGCCAATGAGATAATATATATTAAAGTGGTTTGAAAACAATACACACTATTCTAAAACTCAGTGATGTGAAATGGTTAGTAATACAACGGGTCACCTTTCCCCCTCCCTCTCTGTATTATGAAGATGTTACTAATGTGTCAGTTTTCTCCCTCCAGGCAATTTCATTGAAAATTCTGAAAAGGAAAACAAATAAATCTGGATTTCTTTTTTTTAAGAGAGAGAGAGTGAGAGCATGGGGTGGGAGGGGCAGAAGGAGAGGGAAAGAGTTTCCCAAGCAGACTGTGTGCTGAGCACGGAGCCCGACATGGGGCTCCATCTCATGACCCCAAGACCATGACCTGAGTTGAAAGCAAGAGATGGACGCTTAACCAACTGTGCCACCCAGGTGCCCTAAATCTGAATTTTTAAAAAAAAAAGTATGTTCTTATCTATTTTTTAACCTATAATCATATCCACATCTATCTCTATAGCTATGTTCATATTCATTGTAGAAAACTGGAGGAAAAACAAGTATAAGGGACAAAATTAAAACCACCGTTACCTAGAGATGGTGATCGCCTCAGATTTAGCATTGGTGGTCTCAGCTCTTCACAAACAACCCCAGAGGTTCATGACTTTATTTTTGGGGGGATAGATTAAAAAATGTTTAGTTGTTCAGAAATCACTGACTACCTACGATGTGCTTCCAGCTCTTTATTAGATGAGAACAATCTCATAAGAGAATTATAAGATGCTGCCAGGGGATCCTTGGACAGTCCTTTCTCAGAAAGTGAGGGGGCTGTTTTGGCTCTTCATCATGTGACAAAAGTTCCATCACCTGGGAACACATGGAATGAGTCACATGTCACTTAGCAGAGCGTGGTGCAGCAAGGCTTTGACTGTTCCAGTTCATGAGATTATTTATTTAGTCTTAACAAAGGGAGAACAAAAGCACGAGATGTCCAGTTTATATCTTGCATTAGATCATGAGAATTTTAAATGTTTGTCTCTTTGTAAACCTCTGTTAAAGAAATACTGGCCTCTGACTGACCTAGAAGAGAAAGAAACAATTGTATTTGGATGTCATCAACATAAACCATAGGAGCAAATTAGAGACCAGGTTGTATTCACAGAGCCTGACTTTTTGTCCCCTCTCCAAAGATGAGATGAGGGGAGCTTTCCGTTATGCCGACAAATGAGTGCCAGTGATTTCTGGTTATAACTTAATGTCTCAAGTAGAAAACAAAAGAGAACTTCGTTAAAAATCCCTTCCTATGGGTGTTTCTCTCTTAGTGTTCTGGCCCTTTCACTCCCTGTCCTCTAAAAAGAACAGATAGATTTGAGAAACTCAAGAAGGAGATGGATTTTCTTTGAATGTTGTTCAAAGCAAATCTCTGGAAGACCAGTGTCGCAGACTGGTCACCAGCCTCACGGGCTCCATCCTTGTAGCTTTGTTCCCTTCCAGGAAGTAGTTCCCAGTCCTGAATCCCAAATGCTTCACAGGGCTTGGCTTATCTCACCCTTGCCGATACCACCAGTCTGCTCTTACCTCTTCTCCCGCTCTCTGCCTTCTCTCCGTTCCTAGACTCTGAAAAGCTCTCCCTGACACCAGTGTCTTTCCCTCCTCCTTTGTCTCCAAAACACCTGTTCCTCTGCCGGATACCAGCTTCAATGTCACTCCCTCCAACAAGCTTTTCCTGACCCCTCCGACCATTATCAAGTCCTTTAGTTAAACCGTTACACAGGACCATATACGTTTCTTTCATAGCAACTTAATGGTAGTTATGCAATTTTTAAAAAAAGCTTGAAGTAGTTATCTAATGTCTGTCTCCCATGCCTCATCTGGGTAGGAACCGGATGGTCTGTTTGCTGTTGTCCTCCAGCACTTGCCTTGGACTTGGTAAACATTCAAGTACTTGTTCAGTAGATGCATGAAGTACATGTCTTTTTTTTTTTTAATTTTTAAAAAATTTTAATTCGAGATTAAATATTAAATAAAAAATTTTATTAATTTTAAATTAATATATATTATTATATATGTTATATATAATATATGGCATAAATGTCATATTAGTTTCAGGTGTACAATATAGTGGTTCAGCAATTCTATACATTACTCAATGCTCATCATGGTAAGTGTGCTCTTAATTCCCCGCACCCATTTCTCCCATACCCAACCCCCGACCTTCCCTCCGGTAACCATCAGTTTGTTCTCTGTAGTTAAGTGTCTGTTTTTGGCTTGTCTCTTTTTTTTTCTTTGTTCATTTGTTTTGTTTCTTAAATTCCACATATTTGTGAAATCATATGGTATTTGTCTTTCTCTGACATTTCACTTAGCATTGTGCTCTGTGGATCTATCCATGTTGTTGCAAATGCTAAGATTTCATTCTTTTTTATGGCTGGGTAATATTTCATTAATTTATTTATATATTTATATATTATATTATTTATATTTATAATAATCATAGTTATAGCATATAATTATATAATTTTATAAATATACAATTATATATTATATATAATGAAATATATGTATGTGTGTATGTATATATATATACACATGTATATATATATATATATATTCCATTCATCTATCAATGGACACCTGGGCTCTTCCATAGTTTGGCTATTGCAAAGAATGCTGCAATAAACATAGGGGTGCATGTATCCCTTTGAATTAGTGTTTTTATATTTTTTAGGTAGTGCAATTACTGAATTGTAAGGTAGTTCTATTTTTAGCTTTTTGGGGAACCCCCATACTATTTTCTGTGTGGGGAGATTATTTGCATTCCTACCCACAGTTGACGAGGTTCCTTTTTCTTCACATCCTCATCAACGCTTATTGTCTCTTGTATTTTTTATGTTAGCCACTCTGACAGGTGTGAGGTGATACCTTATTGTAGTTTTGATTTGCATTTCCCTGATGATGAGTGATGTTGAGCATCTTTTCGGTCTTCTGGCCATCTGGATATCTTCTTTGGAGAAATGTCTGCTCATGTCTTCTGCCAGTTTTCAATTAGATGTGTGTGTGTGTGTGTGTGTGTGTGTGTGAACTGAGTTGTATCAGTTCTTTATATATCTTGGATACTAATTCCTTTTGGATATGTAATTTGTAAATATCTTCTCCCATTTAGTAGGTTGCCTTTTAGTTTTGTTCATTGTTTCTTTTGCTGTGAAAAGCTTTTTATTTTGATGTAGTCCCAATAGTTTATTTTTGCTTCTGCTTCCTTTGCTTCAGGAGAAATATCCAGAAAAATGTTGCTATCACTGATGTCAGAAAAATTACTGTCTCTGCTCTCTTCTAGGATTTTTATGGTTTCAGTGTCACCTTAATTTCCTTAATCCATTTTGAGTGTATTTTTGTGTACGGTAGGAGAAGGTGGCCCAGTTTCCTTCTTTTGCATGTGACTGTGCAGTTTTCTCAACACCATTTATTGAAGAGACTGCTTTTTTTTTTTCATTGCAGATTCTTGCCACCGTTGTCAAAGATTGGTTGACCTTATAAGCATGGGTTTATTTCTGGGCTCTCTATTCTGTTCTATTGATTTCTGTGTCTGTTTTTGTGCCAGTGCCATATTGTTTTGATTACTACTGCTTTGTAGTATATCTTAAAATCTGGGATTTCTCCAGTGTGGTTCTTTTTCAAGATTGCTTTGGCTAGTTGGGGTCTTTTGTGGTTCCATACAAATTTTAGGATTATTTGTTCTAGTTCTGTGAAAAAGGCTAATGGTATTTCGATAGAGATTGCATTAAGTATATAGATTGCTTTGGCTGGCATGGACATTTTAACAATATTTGTTCTTCTAATCCATGAGCATTGTTCTTATCGCCTACAGTTTCCTTCTTCAGTGTTTTATAGTTTCCTGAGTACAGGTCTTTTACCGCCTTGGTTAAGTTTTATGCCCAGCTATTTTATTCTTTTTGGTGAA
Organism: Mellivora capensis; assembly: GCA_004024625.1. Taxonomy (NCBI): domain Eukaryota; kingdom Metazoa; phylum Chordata; class Mammalia; order Carnivora; family Mustelidae; genus Mellivora; species Mellivora capensis. The sequence continues at coordinate 121,081 of PISX010003716.1, forward strand.
ATGGGATTGTCTTCTTAACTTTTCTTTCTGCTACTTCATTATTAGTGTATAGATTTGCAACAGATTTGTGTATATTGATTTCGTATCCTGCAACATTCTTGATTTTATTTATCAGTTCTAGTAGGTTTTTGGTGGAGTCTTTTGGATTTTCCTTTTTTTTTTTTTTTTAAGATTTTATCTGTTTATTTGACAGACAGAGATCACAAACAGGCAGAGAGAGAGAGAGAGAGAGAAGCAGGCTCTCTACTGAGCAGAGAGCCCGACACTGGACTCGATCCCAGGACCCCGAGATCATGACCTGAGCCGAAGGCAGAAGCCCAACCCTCTGAGCCACCCAGGTACCCTTGGATTTTCTATAATGGTGTCATCTCATATGCAAATAGTGAAAATTTTACTTCTTCCTTACTAATATAGATGCCTTTTATTTCTTTTTCTTGTCTGATTGTTGTGGCTAGAACTATGTGGAATAAAACTGGTGAGAGTGGGCATCCTTGCCTTATTGCTGACCTTAGGGAAAAAGCTCTCAGTTTTTCACCACTGAGTATGATGTTAGCTGTGCAGTTTTCATATACAGCCTTTATGACATTGAGGTATATTCCTTCTAAAACTACTTTGTTGAGGGTTATGAAATACATTCTTATGTGGAAAGGACTGAAATGAACTCATTTACTCCCTAAGAATTACACATTAAGATACTTGCCCTCTGCCAAAAGCTGAGGTTCAAAATCTCCTCAGGGATTTGCTATTTATGAATTGGATACATCGTAAACATAGAATAGGTATTACCTCTAGTTTTGTCTCCAGCTCCTGGGAGTAAGACACTAGGGAATATTTTTATTAAAAATAATTGCATAATTTGGATTTGATCTCTATTATCTCTGGAGATAATACTCATTGGAACATCTAGAAATGAAAAATCTTTTACTCTTCTATAAATGTACATGAACTATTTTATGTTGTGCTTTAAGAGGTTAAGTCAGCCAGCTGTTATATACAAATTATGTATACAGTATGTGGGAGAGTGACCAATAATACATCAGAGGGAGAGAGGGAGCCAAACCACATTGCTGAATGCAGTTTCATTGCTACTAGTTGGAATATGTTAAAGTCAAATTTCAAAACTTTGAAAAGTATGCACATGGCTAGCTCTCTTGACAGGTTTTGAGTGTATCACTTTCCATTTGGAATTATAGGAATCTTAACAGTGATTTCCATTTACAGATGGGAACATTTAGATTCCATAATCTAAGCTTACTGGTAGTCGAGAAGTGCTTCACTGGTAGGCAATTTGACTTCTTTGTGTGGCCCATATTGAATATCCTTCTTATTTGCTTTCGCTGTGTTATCCATTGTGTTGCTTAGTTAGTAAGAAGCATACCTGTTTAGACAAGAAATAGGGAAAGTAAATAAATTCTGTCCTTGCCCCCTACCTGTGCTTACTCAAGATGAGGAACTTCTGGGACTTAATTTAAAACTGTTTTTTTCACTCAGATTTCGATGTCCCCAGACCTATCATCCACTGCAGTGCTGGGACATCATGAATCAATGGATTCTTGAGTCTGATAAGTTCCATGTTTGGCCAGGTATAGCACTTCCCCACCCAAAATTTTCTAAGAGACTCATTCTCTGTGTTATCCATCTATATCTGTTGTCCCTATCAAACTTTTTTAAGAACAAGGACTAAACTTTTTCAGTCATTTTATTTCTCCACAGTGTTTGGCAAAGTGCACTGCCCATAGTAGCAGGTCAGGAAATGTCTGTTAATTTTTTTTAAATTAAGATAAAACAAAAGCACAATTTTCGATGAGCACCAAGAAACTAGAATTGAAAAGACTTAGGTTTTGCCAGGGTTGTTATAAAGAGCAAATAAAAGCATATTCAAATGGTTTTTTAAATGGCTAAGAGGTTTACAAATGCAAAATAATAGTAATAATAACTTTTATTAATAGTAACTATTCATCAGCTATTAATTGCTTTTTAAATCAGTAATAAAAATTATAAAAAATAATATATTTTAAAAGTAAAAAATCAGGCCCACTGTTCACATATTTTTATAGTAAGCAGGAATACCTCATGGATAGATTTTTTGTCTAGGTACTAAAGTACTTCTTTTCAGATTATATGGTCTTCTGTTACATATTTTTATCTTTTAATTTCCATTAATCTCAAAAAAATGAGTGCCTAAACTTCAATCAGTGTATTAGTAGTTGAGTATGGTAGAAAGAATTTAGCCTTTGTAATTATTTATTTAGATGGCTGGAAACTCCATGAGAGGGGGAATGATATAATTCTTCTGCATTAATCTATTTCCCCACCTAGTACAAGTAGATGCACAAGATATCCTCATCAGAAGAAAGAAATGGATGGATGAATTAGGCAGACGACATGTTTTAATCCTGGATCCACTACCTATCGTCTATGTGGCCTTGAGTAGGTTACTTAATCTTTCTGAGCTTCAGTTTCATCATCTGTAAAGTGAGAGCAAAAATCTTACTCTAAAAGCCATTATAAGGATTAAATACGGCCATTTGCTTAAAGCTCCAGATCATGCTTCTTCAAACTCCAGGTAACTGTAAAGAAGAGGATGTCTGCTTGCTGCCAAGTATGATGATATGTGGAAAAACTAATCCATGCGGTTTGCTATTGTCAACCCTCATCACTGATTTGGGTCCCTGAATTGGCAATCCATATAGATCACTGAGATCCACAGTGGAAAATCTCACTGAGATGAAACATGTTTTCCTAGACCTCCAGCCAGGCTCAGTCTTTGTGTCTGAGACTTTTCCAGCTGACTGTGTTCATCTCTCTACACTAACAGATTTGAGTATACCTGAATGCAAACATACTCTGATACCTTCCAGCTGAAAAGCATACAGGTTACACAACAGAAAGATTTAGCACATTAGGACAGAATAATATATTCAGTGGTATCATCTCAGAGGTGAAAGTTTTGCGAACAGTTCCATAAACGACACACTAAAATATGTCATTGTACCATCATGGTTCACAGAAACTTACCAGCTGAGAATAAGTGCTTTCGTTTCAAATGCAGAGTTGAATTTTAATATTATTTTCTATTTTTGAATTGGAATTTTTACCTTGACTATTACATGAAAAGATAGCATGCTAGTCAGTGTTTCATTTTGCAACAGTAAGTTACTATTTAACAGTGATTTTTACTATAAATATTTCACCTATAAGTTAAAACAAATGGTAACCTTGATCTCTCATTTTCTTTCTGAGTCATAAGGAAGAGATCAAGTGTTAGTGTTTCCACCTACAGTACCCATCTGGTGCTGGGGGGAAAATGACCTCATCTTGTTCAATTACCTCAGTTACCTGGCTCTGAGGTTTTCAACTCTTCTGCCTAAAGTATAATTAGTTACGTAACTGCAGCTCATAGCAAAGGGCTTTAATAAAATATGAGTGAAAATGTGGGTCCACGAAGCACAAATGATTTATGCATAAACTCTATTAATATTCATTGTTTCACTTTCCAGAAAATTAGTAAGCATTGGCTTGCCCTCTTATTAGATGTATTTTTGCAATGAGCTAATAACCTTACTTCAGAAGGTACTTCTACATTTGATAATGTCCAATAAGCAGCGGGGATTTTCATAAACATTTACAAGGATTTACAGTTCCTGACCATCTAGAGGATTTCTAACTCAGCAAAGGGTGAGAATCATAGAAAGAAATTTTCACAAAGTAACATAATTATCTTTCAGGAAGTTTTTGCATAGACTATTCCTGACAGAGGGACATCTAATCTGTTTATCAATAACTGAAACTATCTAGTCAGCGCCGGCTCTGTGAATGGCTTTACCTGGCCCTTAATTATAAAATAGGGAAGAGACAAGATCTCTGCTTAGACAGATGGGAAGAAAGAAGCATACTCCAGCAGAACTTTAAAAAAATAATGAGCAACTTTAAAAAGACTAGCAAGATCGTGCAGGTAATGAAGGCTCCAGAGATCTCTGCCCACAGTTCAACCTTTTCTGCGTGTTTTTCCTTTCCCACTGCTGTTGGGGCTTTCAGTAACATACGCCATGGAGGGAGGGCTGGCGAGGAAGCACGGAGGCTATATTTGAAAAACTCAGCTCTTTTCAGAGCCCACCCCATAATCCTTTCCATCAGAAAATGTTTCAAAATATATTCTCTGAATGCTTCTCAGTGAAAAGTAAAAAAATCTGTTTGGGTAAAATGGACATATAATAGCTATCTTCTTCGAATGTTCTCTTATCCCATAATGTTTTACTCGACTCTGCAAAATTACCCAAAATACAAAGAGTGCATTCTCAGGATCCTGGCTCAATACGTAGAAAGTTCCTAATGACTTTTCTCATGACTTTGTGGAGCCATGAAGATCCAGAAGCCTCCTAATGACTCTTTCCAAATTTTGTGGAGGCTGGGAGGGATGGCAGTTCTGCCCTGATACCTTTCTGGACATTTGGAATGAATTCTGATGTTTGTTAGCCAATGTTTTTATATAAATGTAGATTAAAATGGAAGATATTTACTTAATAGCATTAGTAATGGCAAAAGTTCTGAATAAGATTTCCTCAGAGGTTGAGAGCAGAGGTTTAGTTAAAAGATCTCTATATGGGTGTTGGAAGTCTTGAGGTCTATCTACTCCTGGCTCTGCCATGAACTAGCTACAAATATAGAAATCCAATAAATAATAATAGCGATGTCTACTATCTCACTATAGTGTTAATTGCAGTATATATTTGAAAACATTCATGGCATTCATCCTTATCAAAACACAACTCCTTTAATACTGAATAACAACTAATCACTTCAACAAACCATCTTTGGGTTTTCAAAAATATATTTTGGCCCATAGGCCAGCATCTCCCATGGATGTAAACTAGATGTTTAATAAATGTCTAATTTGAATGACCTACAAATAATGTGTACTCATTTTCTTTACCAATGGCACTATTTACTTGCTCATAATATTGTATATACCCTTAATTTAGAAAGTAAATCTTGTTTATTTTAAGTAGGCTCTGCGCCCAGCATGGAGCCCAGCGTGGGGCTCAAACCCACAACCCTGAGATCAAGACCCAAGCCAAGATCAAGAGTTGGATGCTCAACTGACTGAGCCACCCAGAGGGCCTGAAAGTAAATCACCTTTAAATTCAAATTCTCACTTATGGTAAAATATATTTTTAATACAATTTTTTAATGTTTTAGAAATACTCCAGTATATCATAAAAAACCCTGAATTCATTTAAAGCCTTTTAGTAGTGAGAATATCACATAAGAGTTAGCTTAAAACAAATTCATCCTTGTTTTTTTAATCAATTATGTATATACAGCACCAAACAGCTTTAAGATGTAAGACAGCCAGTATGGAGATGTGTTAAACCACCATATATTCAAATTGAGGTATTTAAAAAATATCTGGATAGAGGTACCTGGTTGGCTCCATCTCAGGATTGTGAGTTTAAGCTCCATGTTGGGTATGGAGCCCACTTAAAAAAAAATAGTAATAAAGTTAACTATTATTAATGTACCTTATATTTAAAAAAAATAAATAAAAATAAGGATAAATGATGGTTTTGACTTTCACTTGCCTGATTGATGATTTATATTACATTACCGTGTATTTTCTTTACCAACACAAATCCTTTGGTCAGTGGCACATTTCTGAACGGCAGTTCTCAAATTATGCTGGACTCTTACGTTAAAAATCGGTCTATCTTCTGATCCAGAATTGCTCATGACATAGTTTGAAGAGCACTATATCATACTAACTTCTCTAGCAACCAGAACTACATTTCCACCCCCCAACTCCCGGTATCCTTCAAACTTAAAAATGTCACAAAAGAACAGAAACATAATCATGAAAAAAAATATTGTAAGGATAAGGGAAATACATGTAGTATTTTCATCCTCTGGTGATGGAAGAGAACAAAAAGGCTTCTAGCTTCAAAGAACAGTGGTGAACGCCAAGGTCTACTGGAACCAGGTCTTGGGGTGGGGGCGGGATTCAAGGAAATCCCTGAGCTGTTATCAGACACAAAATGATAAATGCCCAATCTTATCACTCTCCTTCTCCGCCTTCACAGAAATATATATGTGTATATATCTTTTTTCTTCAGAGGGCCATCTTTCCTCTCCCAACCACTCACACCTCAACTCTCTCTTGCCAGCAGAGAATTAATCATGGAGTAAGAAGGGGAGTGAAGAAACAAGGTACTATACAAATCTAACAAATTGATCAAAGAAAGAAACTAAGTGTCCTCTTCAGAAGGATGTTTGCAGCATCCAGCGCCAGGAGCGGAAGCCAGTCTTCGGACTGGGAGGGTGAGGAAGAGGCCAGAAACAACACTCAGGGCACTCAGGGAGTACCCAGGCGGGCGCGCTCTGTGCGGGGTCTGAGAGGGATGCAGGATGTGAGAGCCCTCACTCAAAAAGGCATTCACCGAACTGGGGAGTGCGGTGAGAAGAGCACTAAGCTGACCGAGAAGCTGACTAAGCAGCAGTCGAGTCCCAGCTCCTCCACTAGTGAGTTTTATAACCTCGGACAAGCCGCGAAACCCCCTCTGACCCTGGGTTCTCTTCCCTCTTTCCTGCCTCCTGTCAGGGTTACAAAGGAAGCTCAGACGCTTTGGGAATACTGTCGAGCCTAAAACTCCATACAAATAGAAGGATTCGTTTCCTGAGCATCTACTGTGTGCTAGAGGCTGCGAGCGCACCGCTAGAGTTACAAATCTGAGTCAAATTTAGATCCTGCCCTCCAGGAGCAGACAATCTAGAAGAGAAAGAAGCAGCGCATCCGGGGGTTCTACTGCAAGGAGGAAAGAGAGATCAGTATTTTGATCAGATCAAAAGATGTCCTTCCCTCTCTTTCTCCTGCGTGAACAGGGGCGGGCCCATGAGAACCCCTCCTGGCGGTTTCCAACGGTCCAGGAGCAAGACTTGGTGGAGATCGACAGGAAGGCGCGACCCCGGGCCCATCTGGGCTCGGAGACAGCTCCAGGGCTGGTGGGGGTGGGGCGCAGATGTCAAGTCTTACGTGTCAGACTGGAAGGAGTCAGGGGCCGAGCGAGGAGTCCTGCCAGTCTCCCTACCTCCCCTTGACGGCTTCCAGGTGCGGAGGCGCTGCAGTGGATTCGCTAGTAGCGCGAGCATCCGGCCCGCGGACCAGGCCCACCCACCCCGCGGCTGCCGCAGCGCCTTCCGTTTCCAAGGCGACGCGCGCGCGAGGGCTTCCCCCTCCCGCCCCCCTGCTCAGACGCTACCCGCGGGCCGGGCGCGCCACCTGGTGGCCGCAAGGGGGAAGAGTCCGGGGGAAGGGCCCGCGCCGCCGCCTTGCGCCACCGCCTTGCGCCGCCGAGATCCGGTCCTCCCGCCTTCTTCCCGAGCGATTTTCACCGCCACGCTCACCCTGCTGATTGCACAAAACGCACGCCCCCCTTCCCTGCCTCCCCCAGTGGCAAACCCGTAAATAGTGAGTTGTGTGGAGACGTGACATCCGGCTCTGCGCTGTGACGGTGAGACACACTTGGATCTGTGTCTGTTTCTTCCGTTTAAAGTGAGACGTACCGACTGCTCTGAGGATTTCCAGAAGCTCGCAGGATGGGGAGAGGGGTGTGTGCGCATGCGCGGGCCCTGCCCCACTCGGCCCTTCAGCCGCCGAGGCTTCTGTGTAAGAGTTCCTTTGGGTTTGACTCTAAACAGAACTGCAACCCCCTGGACTAAGTGTTTATATGATAACGTCCAGCCCCGAAAGACTCTTGATCCTAGTTTGCTTCTCGCTTTATTTTTTGCTCCTAAACCTCAAGAAAACCAACACAGATTTTGATTCCATCTTTCCCCTTCTTTCTACTTTTTGCTGCTCTGTCCTAATTCGAGGGGAAAATATATCACAAGCCTACAACCTTTGAAGTTTCCCTTTTTTCTCCTGCATTTCCCCCTCATTCTCGGCCTCAAGACAATTTCTTACATCCTGGCAGCACCTACTTAGGCTAGTAACACCTGAGTCAAATGGTTATCTCTCTGTCGGGAAACGGAAGTGGGGCCCTCGCTTGAACTGCCAGTCTTCCTAAGTCACCGGTTTGGCATTCTTGAATTTGATTAAGAAAGAATAGATTATCAGGTCGCCCGGGTTGGGGGGTGGGCTCAGTTGGTTAAGCATCTGCCTTGCCTCAGGTCATGATCCTAGGGTTCTGGGATGGAGCCCCATGTTGGGCTCCTCCTCTGGGAGTCTTCTCCTTCTCCCTCTGTCTCTCCACTGCTTGTGCTCTGTGTGTGTGTCTTGCAAATAAATAAATAAAATATTTTTTAAAAAATTAAATATTAAAAATAGATTATCATATGTTTTCTAATTAGATCTGTGTTATATTAATAAACAAATTGAGAACTTCTTAAAAGAAAGGAATGGAAGCCATTAATACAAATATTAGCTTTTGGTTGAGGGAGTTTTTCTCATCAGTAAAAAGCCATCCAAAAAAAAACACAAACCAGTTTGAGATAATTTATGTGTTCTACCTCATTTGAAACTTCCTTTATTCCATCAATGTTATGTGTTTGTTAAATGCCTACAGTTTGCTGTGATGCACACATCTGATAAAGGATTTTTAGGTACTTAGTCTTTCCTAGAATAACAACAGTGGGATTGTGGGGTGAAATTATTAAATAGACTATAGATGCAGGAGGGGGAAAAAAGCTACCAACAAAAATTTTTAAGTGTGGGGATTATTTCTGTTAAACGGAAAAACAATTTTGTGATTATTCAGCCCTTTGAAATCATTCCCAAATCATTTCCTATAAATCTTAGACCTGCTTCTCTTATGAGGGCCTGGGCCCTGGGTCAAAAATGTACTTTTACCCTATCATTTATCTCCCATGCAGTTTTTCTTAAGGTATTTGCCAGTTGGTGGTTAAACAGTGAAGCCAGATAAGCATTTGCCAGGTTTCCGCATTTGACTTTGATTTTCTGTTAGCCTTGCCATTGAGTGATGTAGAAATACAGGCAGGAGAGGGGCACCTGGGTGGCTCAGTCAGTTAAGATTCTGACTCTTGATTTTGTCTTGGGTCATGATCTCAGGGTTGTGAGATTCAGCCCCGCCCAGGCTCCACTCTGGGCATGGAACCTACTTAAGATTTCTTTCTTCCTCTCCCTTTGCCCATCCTTGCCACCCCTCCCCCCATGCCCAAGAAATGCAGATAGAAGAATTTCTGGGGTAGAAAAAGCTAAATATTTTGTCTGATTTGGCAAAGTGCCAAATAACCTGTTTGGTATGCACACTCAACATTTTATACTTTTTTCAAAATTTTCACCTGTTTCCATTGAGGATCACTATTTCTGCAGAAGACCCTAAAGCAGTCAACTAAATGTAATAATATTAAATCTCAATAATTTTTAGAGACCTGAGCTAGTGATTAACCTGTTGACTTCGTAAACCACTTCAAATTGCTAGTAAATCAGAAAGTTTACTGACAACAAAGTTGTTTTGAGGAACAGAAAAGCCCTTCTATGACTTCTTATCCAAAAACTTCGTTCCTGACAAATAGGAAACAGTTAAATAGGTGTTTTGGGGGAGAAAAAAAAAGGCATGAAGTAAAATATTCTCTTGAGAGGGAAAGTTTACATTACCTTTAAGCAGATGCTGTGACAGACTCATAGAAGGAATTCTGTTTTGATCTAACATCCATTGGCATGTTTTAATATTATAAAATGAGATTGTTTCCCACTTTATTTTTAAGGGGTACAACTTTTTCTTTTAGGCTGGAGACATGGCTCTGCTGTCTAGCCCATCTCTCCATCTCTCCATCTCTTGAAACCAAGTTTAACTTGAATGACCAGAACTCTGGCAAACAGAGATCACATCGCTTTTCCCCCCACATATCTCCTCCTCCTCCTAACTAATTTTTGAAATTACTTTTATGATCTGTTTGTTCTCCCTGAGGGAGAGGAGCCCAGAATGGTAACTGGAACCAGAGTGTCATCTCCCAGAAGGCTGGGCCAGCACATAAGGACTGTGCCTGAGGGCGTTAGTTCTGACGTCATGGGAGCAGTTCCACGCCAGGAGTTGCTACATGCTTTTGGCAGTTTTAAAATATGACTACATAAGAGAAACATACAGATCAATAGAATGTGACAAAACATCCAGAAATAGATATGTAAAAACATACATACTTATATATTTATGTATATTTGACTGTCATATTTTATTTTATATGTATATACACACAAACATATATAGAGGGTTTCTTCAGACAGTGCCAAGATAAATAAATGAGGAAAGGATACTATTTTCTTTTTTTTTTTTTAAAGATTTTATTTATTTGAGAGAGAGGCAGTGAGAGAGGAGAAAGTCAGAGGAAGAAGCAGACTCCCCGTGGAGCTGGGAGCCCGATGCGGGACTCGAAGGATACTATTTTCAATCAATGCTACTGTAACTCTTGTGTATGCCTTGCAAAAATGAACCTTGATCTGATTATACACCTATAAAAAATTGACTCAAAGTTAATCATAGATCTGAACCTAAAAGCTAAAACTATAAAACTTCTAGAGTAAAACATAAGGGAAAATCATCATGATCTTGGGTAGATAAATTTTTTTTTTTTACAGGACACCAAGAGCATGAATTTTTTAAAAAAGAAAATAATAGTTTGAACTTCATAAAAATCAAAAACTTCTGCTCTTTAGTTTTTTAAAAATTTCTATAAACATATTATGTATTTTTAACCCCAGGGGTACATGTCTGTGAATCGCCAGGTTTACACACTTCACAACACTAACCATAGCACATACCCTCCCCAATGTCCATTACCCCACCCCCCTCTCCCCCTCCCCCTCCCCCCAGCAACCCTCAGTTTGTTTTGTGAGATTAAGAGTCACTTATGGCTTGTCTTCCTCCCGATCCCATCTTGTTTCTTTTCTTCTTTTCCTACCCCCCCAACCCCCCATGTTGCATCTCCACTTCCTCATATCAGGGAGATCATATGATAGTTGTCTTTCTCCGATTGACTAATTTCACTAAGCATGATACCCTCTAGTTCCATCCACGTCGTTGCGAATGGCAAGATTTCATTTCTTTTGATGGCTGCATAGTATTCCATCGTGTATATATACCACATCTTCTTTATCCATTCATCTGTTGATGGACATTTAGGCTCTTTCCATAGTTTGGCTATTGTAGACATTGCTGCTATAAACATTCGGGTGCACGTGCCCCTTCAGATCACTACGTTTGTATCTTTAGGGTAAATACCCAGTAGTGCAGTTGCTGGGTCATAGGGTAGTTCTATTTTCAACTTCTTGAGGAATCTCCATGCTGTTTTCCAGAGCGGTTGCACCAGCTTGCATTCCCATCAACAGTGTAGGAAGGTTCCCCTTTCTCCGCATCCTCGCCAGCATCTGTCATTTCCTGACTTGTTAATTTTAGCCATTCTGACTGGTGTGAGGTGATATCTCATTGTGGTTTTGATTTGTATTTCCCTGATACCGAGTGATGTGGAGCACTTTTTCATGTGTCTGTTGGCCA